>WWET01003034.1:110623-121160 GCA_011038615.1 Limnodynastes dumerilii
AGTGTCCTTTACTTTATTTAATCTTTTGCCACATTCCCCACCCTCATGCAGTGGTAGTAGTCATTTGGATATACTGGTGGAATATATAGATGGTTTTAGAAGCAGAAAAGGACCTTATCCAGAGATCCTGGCCCTGATTCACACCTAAGAAGCAGAGGCTTATTTCTACGGTTTTGCACACTGCAAATGCATAGTCATCATAACTATGCAATCTACGTAGTCCTTAGGCACTTAGATGAACTATGTGTTGGCTTAAAGACTACATGTAGCTTTTAAGTAAGAGGAGGTGTGCCACGGCGGCCTCCATGGGAACATAGGTAAAGTGGGTGGGGGGGGATGTAGATTAGGCTGGGAGGGAGGGTTGGGGATTCTCACGGTTAGTTTAGTTTGCCTATGGCACTTGTAAATACCATTGGGCACCTAAAAACGGGGGCGGGTCAAGGGAGAGGTCCGTAGAAGTAGGTGCGGATACATGCATATCCGTACCTATGGATCACACACTGAATCCGGCCCCCTATCCATAACGGTTTGAACCTTTAAAATATTACTTTTTCAAATAATAATAATGAGTTACAACGTTTAGCATTTATTTATAGTATGCACATAAAGCCTCTATTTTGGTGGAAAATAATATGCTGGTTTAATTATTTAAACCAAAGTCAGTAAGACAATATGATCTTATTACTCTAAACCCAGGACATTGTTACATGTAAATGTTAATGAAATCACAAGACAGACTGTCTTTGCTATGATGCTGCATAACCAAGTTAACTTCCCTACTCACCTTGAAATGTGGCCTGGATAGTTCTTGAGTACATATGCTTTTTTTTTTTTCCCAACAAGCCAGATCAATGAAGTAAGATCAATGTGTCTGTACAACTCTGTCAGTGGCTCCTTGAAGCTCATAGATTGTGAAAATAACATTACAAGGTCAGTGGTATAACCATCATTTGAATGGAAACGAAGCAGTATTAGGAAATGCTGTGTGTTGTAATATGCAAATGAATCCCAGGTAATGCTTGTCCAGTGAGCAGCAAGAGTTAGAAACCCACTGCATGTATTGGTAGTTTGTTTTATAAAGTCTTCCAGTTTATTCATTGAATTGTGGATGATAGACAGAAGCCAGATTAAACATAACTTCAAGCAAATTACAGTTCCTGAAAATAATTTGAGGTAAACTGTGAACCTCAGTCAGAGGTTATTTTATCCATTTAGATGGAAATTGCTCGCTTAGAACAGTAGCAATATTACAGAAGTTGTGTAGGAAGAAACATTATTTTATTAAAGTAAGATTTAAAAAAAAAAATGTTAAGACCTTTTTCAAATATAATGTAAATGTATAATATAAATATAAAGAAAATATAAATCTGTACTCTTTAAATTATATTAAATAATTACAGTATTTAAGCTCAGTCAATAATTTTATATATATAAATATATACACATATTTTTGCTCTCTGCTCTGCATGGTGCTACTGCAATAATAATGCTTCTAATAAAATCCTAATAATGGACTGTATTCAGAGAACTGTTTCCATAAAGGAAAGCAATTATACGCACGGCTGGTGCAGGCCACACCCCCTCACACCCATGACACTCCCCTCTCTCGGGCTTGCTGTCGGTGACTTCCGCCTCCATAGACCACTTGTAACTTTCCCTGAGCAGTTACGTGCGTATGTGTCCTCCATCCGTGCGATTCTTTATAAGCGCGCCTCCATGCGTTCATTTAAATGCCTCCCCCCACCCACTTTTATGTCAATTTTTCTGTGCGCCTAACATCCGTGCGTATGTCCCCAAGTGCAATTCACATGTACGTCCGTGAGGCACTTACGCGCATATAGTCAACGTTAAATATGTAAATAACGTTACTACGAATGCTCATTTGATCCGAACCTAAAAATACGCACGGAACTCCCCTCGAAAACAGATATTCAACACAATGAGAGAGACAAGGTTCATATTAGATGTGTGTATTTTTTTGAGTATAACTTTATTTAAATAAATTAAAAGCCTTATGGTAGGGAAGACACTACTAGCAAAATATTTAAAATACAAAAAAGGGGAGAAGCCTAAATGCTTTTAAAATCCACTAAATAATTCTATTATCCCCAATTCTATACGAATGTTAATGACTCATAATAGCTCAATCAATACATAATCATCTGCACTTCATATACTGTAAAGTTGTGGGCTATGGGAGTTTTCACATTGCCCCATGGGGACAGGCCAACGTCAAATGCCAAAGAGCTGCTTATTAATTCCCAAATGAAACTAGGTCCTTATAGTGTGCTGGGGTGTGGTAATTTATCACTCGTCTCATTAATCACATCAGATAACACTGTGATAAAATAAGCCGCCTGTGAATTCATAGGCCTCATTCAGCCCCTAACCTCTTTCCTAGCTCTTAGTTAAGAGAGAGCATATCGGATATATGGTGTGATGACACTACCCCAGGCAAGAAAGAGTAATGTATAATGTCAGATTGTGTGGAAAGCATGAGGCTCTATACCATTGCATGTATCTCAAAGCTTTCCTAAGGCATCCAAAATACATTATAAATATATCTATTTAAACACCTCTGTAATGTAAAATAAAATCATCTGAAAACTGTAATTTTAGCTACTCATAAAGAAAAAAAAAATCAGCACAGTATTTAGAGTATTGTAAAGTGATCAATGTATGTTTTTATATTTACAAATTATTCTTTTATCCAAATAATGTAAAATTCAGCTATATGACAGCAAGAGTAAATCATTAATAGTTTTCAGTTTTCAGTTATATATAGGAGTATCAGTCCCAGCGGGAGAGGTGTATGGTGCTGATAACGGGACCTTTCCCTGGCAGGAAATCACCCCCCATTTAACGGGGCATCCCCTGCTGGGATCGATAATCCTCCTTTTGTTTGGTGGGAGGGAATGGGTGAAGGAATGTAGTCCATGTACAGTAATGATGTGCTACTGAGCCAAAATCCAAACCCAAACACAAATGTATGTGTGCACAGCAAAACATTTGCACCAGCCATAGAGCATGTCTAAGTCCAGGCAGCTGCTGACAGCCAACACTTTGCAACCTATACTGGACCATTGCATTAGCATTTAACCTTCCAAACACAATGCAAAGCACAGCAAGGCATGACTGTTTCTGGTGTACATAACAGTGTAGTACGTGCTCTTGCTTTGGGATCACTGGGGAGAGTATCTGGGAACATTGCTGCACTGTGCTTGGTTGTAATTTGTCCTTTTATTCTTGTATAAGAGAGCTGTACTTATGTTCCTGATGGTATCTAAGGACCGGATCCATACCGCTGCATGCTTTCCATGGGTTCGGAAGAGGGGAGTGAACACTTTGCATGCTAAGCTGCTTGTAGAATTCGGGTAAATATCTGGAAATGCGCATTTCAGATGTTTCACTATGGACCTCTAGGCATAAAGGACCAAATCCAGAGCTACGATTCCATTACGTTTTAAGACGTAGCGTATTTACTATGCACTCCCCTCCCTCGTACGTACTTTGGTCGTTTTACGCTTGCTGATCCCTACCTTAACTTTACACAGCGTAAGTACTGACGTACCCTCCTAAGCACACCCATACTGTATGATTTAAATTCCTCACCCCGCCTCCGAACCGTAATTACGGGTGTTGTATTGCTAGCACACCCCTTCGTACGTAGTTGGGCTGTTGCTACTAGCCTGGAACGTACATTCAGAGTTACATCTGCCGCGCGCATAGCGTACATAGTTCTGGATCTACCCCAAGGAGCTTAGTGCTGCAGAGGGAGCATGTATATTTTATAGTGTGGACTGTGTTTACCATTTCCGTGTGGATCAGGAGTCGTACAGAGCACTGATC
Source organism: Limnodynastes dumerilii (assembly GCA_011038615.1). Lineage (NCBI taxonomy): Eukaryota > Metazoa > Chordata > Amphibia > Anura > Limnodynastidae > Limnodynastes > Limnodynastes dumerilii. The sequence continues at coordinate 114,473 of WWET01003034.1, forward strand.
TAAACTGGGACTAAGGACATGGTTATGGCCTTGTGAGCCAGACCTCCGTGTTCTTAGGTCTGGATCCAGCCCTTAGTATGTAAATAAAACTTGCATAGGCTGCTCCAGTTACAGCCTGCAGCCTCTGCCTATATGCATCCATCTGCATGTTTAAAATGGATGCACCTTTTCAGTACATTTCAGTTGCAAATGCTGGAACTCTGGATAGGATGCACACAGCCTATTGTATGAAGAAGCGCAGGGAAACGTCATAGTCGCACTAAAACACTCACTTTCTCATTTTAATATAGTGGAACTCCCCATTATTAAAATGCACAGAGACGAGCAGAGTGGATCACAGGTGCATTCACCTTTTTGCAGTCACCCCCATTGCAAACATGCGCAGTGCTGAAAAATGGCTGCATTTATACAAAAGAAATATGTGGGCACAGCTCTGGGCCAGCCCTAAACTGTGTGTGTTTTCCTTGTGACTGCTTAACTTAAAATGTAAACAACTCAGCTTAATGTGTGTGTGTGTGTGTGTGTGTGTGTTTGTGTGTATGAATGCATCATTGCCAAAAAGTCGTTTTGTAAATCATTTCTAGGACTGGATTCACACTTGCATGTGTGATCAGTAGGTGCGGATACATATGGATCTGCACCTACTTCTCCTGTTCTCTTCCCTGCCCCACCCTCGTTTTTAAGTGCCTAATGGCACTTACGAGCTACGTTTCCATTTACGCTAGCATATTTACTATGCACTCCCCTCGGCACCTCTTTAGGAGGGAAAATACTCGTGGACAATCCCCAGCCCTCCCAGCCTAATCTACATCCCTCCCCCCACCTATTTTACCTAATTATCCCCGGTGCCTGCTGTGGCATGCCTCCTATCACTTGAAAAACTACGTTCAGTCTTTAAAGACCACACATAGTTCATTTATGTGCATAAGGGCTACATCTATCACAATGACTATGCATGCCCAGTGGCTAAAATCGGCCACTTACGCACCTAAGAAGCCTCTGCTTCTTAGATGTGAATCCGTTCCATGGTTCTTAAATCTAAGATCTGTGTTTGAATTTTAAAGAAATGAACATATAACTGATATCACCTCACATGAATGCATTTAAAAGAACACTGCATTCTGGGCGCATCTCTGGAGGGATCACATGGAATTTCTATCCTGTCTACGTCTTTGCAAGCATAAGATGATAAAAGTACTATGAAGTTGTGGTTTGTTTTAGAGGAGATCACTGTTTGTTCTTTACTGTTGTGAAGGTTCCAGACAGGAACTTCTGTATCTAGTAACAAAATTAAACTAGAAGCAATGTATTTTACAAGAGTCACTGCACAAGGCTTTGTACATAACTTAAGATACATGATACACGAGTTCACTGTTTCCATTACAATCTGTCTTTATTATATGCTTGAAGAAAACATACTGCTGTATCTTCATTCAGAACTGCTGACAGAAAGCAGCTCTGGGCAGATTTTTAACAAAATAGAATTAAAAATAGATTTTAATAGATAAAAAAAATCATGTAACTTACTTGGGGGAGCAAGTCAATAATAAAACAGCTTAACAGATATTTTTAAATTAATTTCTTTTAACTATAATATATTTAAGCTATTTTAGGACATGGGCATACCGTTTTCCTTTATTTCCCTACTTCCTTTTTACTTTCATAATTATCTTATTTTAATATTTTCACTAATGTATTATTTTTAATGTTGAATCTGCAATTTTAAGTTGTTTTGAGCTAATATTATTATTACTTTCTTGCTATAGCTGACAAGTCTCTATTTGGGAGAAAGCTCACTGAAGGCTATAGGGCTGATCCAGAGTTTGGGAGTAAGGGCAAGAAAACTGTAAGTGTACAGCTCGGCTAAACCATTTTGTAATGTGGGGGGGGGGGCTAATTAATTTGATATCTTTTTGCATGCAGGGAAAATACATTATATATGCATACAAAGTTTGCACACTGCATTATTTTATGCTTAATTTATAAAATTGAGTTAAGCTAAGAAACTTCTTCTTAAAATGGCTCCCCTTTCCCTGAAAAATGGTTTTGCTGAGAGCTACACTTGCACCTGTTTTGCCTTTAGCCTCAAACTCTGGCTCAGTCCCTCTGAGATGTCCCAGGAGCTTGGGAAAATGACCAAGAGGATTACTACATTATTTATGCTGGGTTTAGAATAAAGGACTGGACCCAGAATTATTAAAGACAGACGAATTAGACACACTACGGGCATAAGTTGGCTGCCGGTTGGTGCCACGCACCCACAGTACCATGAATTGTGCTTCAAAACACAGACAACAGATGCTGCACTCCATTCAGAATTCACTCTCTGACGGCAGGACAGGCCCACACGGGATACGCATGATGTTTGGGAGCCGGTACGCAAATCATACAGCATGTTGATTGGCTAAGCCTTTACATACGATCCTCCAACCTGTAAGGTGCCTTTCACAGACTTAAGGTTGGGTTCTGCATGTTGAAGGCCCATACGATCGAAGGGAGTGCAGGAATATTAGATATAGAATAAAATGATCCTCTGCCTCTGGGCCATTGCTTCCAGAGTGAGGTTAATGCTGCTGGTCACAACTATTACTACACAGATTTTTGAATTGCAACAATATTGCAAATACATTTGCATGTTTACTTTCAAAATTCATGATTGCAATACTAATTATAGATAAAATGTATTATTTGCATTCAGAAAACTATATGTATATATGAAAACAGGCAAACAGGTTTTGTTTGGAGGTCGGATATAATTTATGCCAGGTCAGTGGTAGATCGGCTTTACCGGTGCGGCCCTTCTCCCTCTTAAAGGGCCCCACAGAGGCAGAGGGAGAGCACTACTGCAAACCTTATTTTGCTATACTGATGTGTTACCTCTCTATATTGTGCAGATGAACTCACAGGACTATGAAATCAGATGCCTCCTTTCTATAATTTATTTCATCTTTATAATAAAGGTATGCACACTGTCAAATATAACACTGGTTCAATGACTTGTAAATGTCTAATTGTGAATGCTTACTCATATATTTATGAGCACAATACATGACTTATCTATATAATGTTGAATTCAATTTGAATATGTTTGTTTTCCTCTTCTACATTTTCTGCTGTGAGTTTTTCACATAATCTGCCATATTTTTTTTATAAATTCAGCACACTTATGAATGACGTGCATTCTGGAAAATCTATATTTTTTTGCACATTGCAAACTGTGTTTCTTTTATCTTTTAAGAGTTCTTAAATTTTTCTTGAAGCCTCATGGGAACGGTTTTTGTACAATTGCAGTGGGATTACTTTCATATAAGTTGTCACGTGAATACTAGTAAGTAAGAACATGGCTATTGTGACAGGAATTTCAATCATCCCCTCAAACATGCAGCTTGAAACATCCTTATGTAAGTTCTGGGAACTCAGTATACAAACCAGGTATCCAACCTATTTGAATCAATTAACAGGGCTAAATAATTCACAGATGGATTGATTTAGCTTTAATGGCACATTAGCTGTGTATTCTGAAGTGGTTGTTTGATCCTCTGTTCTATAGATTGCACTGACTTGGTACAAATCTGTTTTGCGCTACTCATCCAATGTGAATATATTTTATATGCTTTACTGTTAATAATGCAATCTTTAGTTTTAATTCAATTTCCCATGATATCAATAACACTTACCTCATTATTTTTTAAACCATGCCAGTTATTTTTATCAGAGTATATTTAGACTTTGGTTATTACATTATTAAACAAGTGGTTTATTGATGTTTACCTGATATGTAGACACACCATATGGATTCGGGTAGAAGAGTTGGAGAGGCTCCAGCTAAATCAGTTTTCTTCTTAATCCACATTTAACAAATATTTGTAGATGTATTTTGTCACATATGGTAAGTTCAATGGACCCAAGTGCGTCAGGAAGTGCGAGGGAGGATTCAGATTGCTAGCTCTTATGGTAATGGCCAGTCAGTCTCTATCTACAATAGATGATATTCAGTATATTTCAGTTAATGAATATAAAAAAAAATTTTCTTAAAAAAAGCTAATATTTATCCCACGCTTTATTTCTTCCTTTCGCACATATGAACAGTTGAGAGCAATAGCTAGGACCGGATCCGGAATTAGTAACGTTGGCTAACTTACGCAAGTGGCATGAGTAAATCAGCCTTAGCAAAGTTACTGTGCATGCACACGGCAGATGTTATGCTACGAATCTCTATGCATACGGATCTCTAAAGCTATTCTATACTTTCTAAGATCCGTATGACTGGATCTGCTATCTCTATGCATGGGCAAAACACGCAAGGGGGAGCCATGGAACTTTTACTGTGTGGGCAGGCTAAGGCACGTGCATCTGCTCGCCAATCCATGCAGAGAACTTAAGGTAAGTTTATGGACTTGTATCTTACCTAAAGTCCATAAGTGAGAGGGAAGTGACCAGGGCCAGATTAACAATGGGACTATAGTCCCAGGCCTTCATCTGAAAATAGGCCTTAAGAATGAATGTCAGGGACTGATAGTGTCCTCCAATGCATACTATATAGTGTGGGCCCTTGATCATTTTCAGCCCCAGGCCCGCATGGCCCACAATTTGGCCTTGGGAGTAACATGGGAGTGCACTTTCCTCTTATGTGCGGACTTTCAGATCCAGCTCCCAATTTTAGGTTTTCCAAATCAAGCAAACTTAGAATGCAATGGCTCAGAAATCTAGATTAGCATGTAGTCCATTGACACACGTATAATGTGCCTTGTAATACAAATGACACCCACCTTTAAGAGCAACCCAGATCCCCTGGGGCCGGTGTGTAAAAGATAAGGCAGGGTCCAGGGCACAGAAGTACAAGGGTAGTATTCTCCCCTCACACATACCAAGCTTAGGATTGCACTATAAGATGCTGCAGCGAAACAGTTTCCATCTCAACAGCCGCAGACTTCTGTATCTGGCCCAAAATCTGATCTGATGGCATGAATCAGGGATAAAACAGGAGTCTGCATTCAGGTGTAAGTGTAGAGAACTCATTTCAACTATATATGCTAAAGACTAAGAATTCTCTTGTATCAATTACTCTGTGCACTTACTGTTGCAGACAAAATATCTTCAATGTTAAAAAAAATAAAAAATAAAGAAAACATAGAGTTAATTTTAATTTTGAACTGTACATTTGCAGACTATGAGCTGGCCCTGGAATGGAATAAGTAATTGTGGATCTGATGTAATGGGTGGTTATTAGTTCACATGAATTTCTGACCCTTGTGTAGACAACGCAAATTGAATTTCTTAGTGCTTAAAATGCATGGAAAGTGTATTTATAAATGGCTAGAAAACAAACCAAGACTGCAAACAGATTGCAGAAATGAAGATGAATAATTAATGAAATTAGTACTGCAAACAAATTGAACATTACATGATGATAATAATGGTAATAATAATTATTATAATAACAAAAATAATAATAATAATGATAATAATAATAATGATAATAATAATAATAATAATAATGATCATAATAATAATAATAATAATAATAATAATAATAATACATTCTAATACTAATCATGGGTGTAAGCCTTATAAACTAGCACCTCTGTAGCGATGTGCATCCATCTCAGTGATAGCATCTGCCTACGCAATATTCAATGTCATGCATCTGTCTTCTACTGTATCTTCTCATTAGACCGTAAAATTCCACCGGAAGCTTTACAAAAATGCTTGTCATAAATGGCTACTTTATTATTGATTTTTGATAATCCTTTAGTCTTACAGTAGCCACAAACACTTTCCTCATCAATATAAGCAATTGATATTCTTCTACCTTATATAATAAATATTTCCCAAACATTCTTGGATTTTAACCATTTGTGCAGTGTCATCTTTACCTGTTATTTCCCCATATCATTATAAATAATAAGCCTGGATAAAGCAGCATTTTAGTGTACAGGATGAAGACCTAAATAGCTAAAAAGTTGACATCTACTTCAGAGTTCCTGAGTTGATATAGGGCCAGATTTTCTAAGCTGTGGGTTTGGAAAAGTGGAGATGTTGCCCATAGCAACCAATCTGGCTGACATTCTCTAGAATGTAATAGGAAAGTGAGAGCTAGAATCTCATTGTTTGCCTTGGGCAACATCTCCACTTTTCCAAACCCGCAGCTTAGTAAATCTGGCCCATAAAGTGTTGCTCACGCAGTCAGGGCTGCCAAGAGAAATTCTGGGCCCTGGTACAGCAACATCTTGGGCCCCCCCACTGTTGAGCGCAACAAGATGGCTGTGCTGCTGTGATGCCGCCACAGGGGTATAGTGAACTTTGCCACCTTGAATGCACACGTAGCAGGTTTAAATATATATATATATATATATATATATACACACACACACATATGTTATTGTGTAGGTTTATATGTATATGTACTCCGGTGCACGCTATGCCGATGCAGCAATAATACATAATTATAATAAAGTGGCACTCAGAGATTTGTATAAACAACAGATTCCAAGTCTCTGAGTGTCGCTTTTTAAAAAAATATATGTATATATCACACAAACACAGGACGGTCACTTACCTCTTTTCTGCTTCTCACCTTTCTTCCTTTTTTGCAGGCAGAAATACAGACAAGAATCATCAGCCGAAGCAGCGCTTCACACAGCGCAGTTCCAGCTGATCCCTGTCTGTACTACTCCACGCAATAGCC
>WWET01003034.1:155967-167251 GCA_011038615.1 Limnodynastes dumerilii
GTTAGGGAATGTAGGCGGGGGGAGCCATTTAAATTGTACAGTATGGGCGTGCTTAGTCCGGTACGATCAGCGCATCGCTACGAAAATTCGAAACGACGCCGGGAAAAGTTAAGGTAGGGTTCAGCCGGCGTACGGAGGTAAAGGTAAGGGGAGTGTCGTGGGAGTGAAAGTTTTTACGCTGGAGCGATAATACGCTCCGCTCCCATGCGTAGGTCTGGATCAGGCCCTAGGTGTATAGCCAGCTTTAGAAAATTCTTAATAACGGAGAATATTAGCTTGTGCCTTTCTGTACAATGCTTCAAAGTAAATGCAAACAGAGAGACTTGAAGTGGAGGTGCTGGTTTGAAATATGGAAATAGAGGTATAAAGATTTTAATGTGTATGTTCGTGAATTGAATTTGATAGTTTTACAATAAGAGTAGTAAGGAGCAGGAAGGTATGTACGAGGATAAAGGTGCTAAAAAGATTGAAAAAGCAGATATATGGAAGAAGAACACAGCAATTATAATATCACAAAATATAGTGTTATGATATATTAAATGAACGGATTCACAACTAATTATTTTAGCCAAATAGACACACGGCGTGAATTAGTCTGCTGTGCAGTCATACTGCGCATGTATTTTACAGAGACTTGCACATCGGAATTAATCGAACCGATGATGCATTCCAATGTGTAAGTATATGTGTAAGTATATCTCCAATGACGAGGTGTTCCCCCTCACCATGTGTACGTGATACATATGAGCCTGTATTCTGTACGATACCCTTCCATATGCGGACAATTTAGGTAGGGTTCCATATGTGGAGTGGAGTAAGGGGGTGTGCACTCTCCTTACACAAATGGAACATAAGATCACTAATTATGTACACTAGCTTCTAATTAATTAATACAAATATTCTTACTCTGAACTACACTTACTGTAGCGTTTGCAATATATATTCTCATACAGATCACAAAATACAAATATGCAAATTACACTACAAAAATTTGTAAAAACAGGTATAACAAACAATTTAAGAAACAATCATTACTACCAAACAAGACAAGTTTGAATGGGACAGATTAGATTATGTACATAATAGAGTTAGAAATTGAAATAAGGCTAAAGAAAAGAAAAATTACAAACCAAAAAATTCAAAAAACAATAACTGACAAGAACTATGATAAACACATAAATAATAAAAGCAGAGACATAGTAAAACACCCACCTAATAATCCCCAAAACAGATGGATTAAATAGAAAAACGGCAATAAAGGTAATGATAAGAAAAATCAGATAGACAAACAGCTATAAGCTGTACAAACTGCTTTGAAGCCTTGAGACAAATTGATCACTCTAATGGCATTATGTCGAAAGATAATCAGGGGGTAATAATTATCCCAGATAAACCATCTTCTAATATGTCAGTGGGGACAGTTTCTCTTTTACCTTCCTCTTCTTCTTTTTTAGCCCCAGGCTTAATCAAAGACAAACCATTTTTAGAAGCAAGCCACAGAAACAACAAATATAAAAAAAACAGGCACTAACAATAGAAGGGGAAGAGAGGAAAAAAGGGAAATAAAAGGGGGATGAGAATATGCCAAAATTAATAAGGTGTATTTTTAATTTGTCATATTTAAGTGTCTCTGAAATTAAGTTACTTCAAAAAGGTTTGTCTTTTGCTCCAACCCGCCCTTCAAGCAGTTTTGAGCTATTGGTAGACTTGCATAAGTATTCTAGGAACCTCACGTTAAAACATAATTTTTTAAAATTGGACCAAAAAGAGAAACAGAAAGTGTCAGATAAGCTAGAGGTTCCTAATGTTACAGGGCTTAAAGAAATATTGAAGTTTTACCCTTTAGAGTCAATAGGAAGCCATATAGATCTATTCACAGAGTTAGTTAAAAAGTATTTTCAGGAATTAGAGGATGTTATACCACCTTACACCTTAAATCTTAAACAGGATGAAAAGAAAGTCCTGAAAGCCATTAAAGAAAATAAACATATAGGGCCTGATTCAGATTTAAGAAGGTGCTTGAAATTAAGAGAGCAAGTTTACACCTGGGCAAAACCATATTGATTTCAGGGGGAGACAAGTTCATTATACTCTTTGTATGCAGGGATACATCTTTAAATTTCTTACTGCACACAGATAGTGATCAGTTTTACTTTTACACTGTTATTTAGATGTGAGCTGGGAAACATCACCTCTAAACTATTATACTGTGCAACAGATGAAATATGACTCCTAAGGAGTAACTTTACTCTCTTAATTTCAAGCTCCTTCTTACGTCTGAATCAGGTCCATAGTTATTAAACAAGCTGATAAAGGCGGAGGGATAACTATTATGAATAGGGAGAATTACATTGAAAAGGCAAATAGATTATTAGGAGACAGCCAATTCTATGTCAAACTTAAATCAGACCCTACAACTGAGTTTGTAAAAGAAATGGACAGACTCAATCCCCCAGGACGACCTATCTTCTCGGGGATTGGGCCTGTCACTTCAAGAATTTCTTAATATGTAGACTGGTACATTAAACAATATGTATCTCCGTTAAATTCTTATTTACAAGATTCCACTCAGATTCTACAGTTTGTGGGTAATTTTCAGTGGTCCACTGGGTACAGTTGGTGTACTATTGATGTCTCTGCACTCTATACCTCCATCCCCAATACCTTGGGGTTGGAGGTGTTGAGAAAGAAACTCGAAGAAGATATCAACATTTCTAGTGACAAAGTCTGGTTTATAGTGGAATGTGCAAGATTTGTCTTGACCCACTAATTTATTTTTGAAGATCAATTCTTCCTGCAGATAAGGGGGATGGTGATGGGGATGATCTTTGCTCCCAGCTTTGCAAACATTTATATGGGAAGCTGGGAACAAATTAACATCTACGATCGTCTACCCATAACATTTTTTAAAAGGTATATAGATCACCTCATATTGATATGGGATTATACAGCCCAAAAATTTGAAGAGTTTATGAGCCAGCTGAATAGGAATGAGATTGGTCTGAAATTTACGTCTGAGTTTGGGGATGGAGCCATTGAGTACCTTTAGCTATACTTAAAAGAACCTAAGAGAGAGGGTGATCTTATTATAACATCCAGGCATGTAAAATCTGTTGATACCAACAGTTTTTTTAACTGAATAGTTGCCATTTTAATAAATGGAAGGAGAATATCCCATTCTCATAATTTACCAGACCATGTAGAAATTGTTTAGAACTAAATTAATATGACTAACAAGCATCTACTTTAGTAAAAAAAAAATTTTTTGAATGTAGTTGAATGTTGGTTGCACATAGCCTACAAATAGCAATAGGTTTGGAGAGATCCTTACTATTACAATATAAATAAAAAAATTGTGGTAGTAGTGAAAATATTGTGGGCCTGTTTGTTACAAGGTTCTCCAAGAGTGGAAGAACCATTAGAACCATTTTAGAAAAACATTAGCCTGTGCTTATGTTAAATCCAATTCTAAGTGAAGTTCTTCCAAAAAAACCAACTAATTTAATGTTCAGAAAGGCGAGACATTTTAAATCATTTTTGTCTCCCAGCCTTTTGCCTGCAGTAAATACAAAATAATTTCTTATGAAACCTTCTCGTTTCTTTACTTGTGGAAATTGCAAGATGAGCAAATTTGCAAATAAAGAGAAAAAAGCTTTCACTGACTGTATGAATAAGAAAAGTTACAATATCAAAATCTTTTTTAACTGTAACACATCTTAGGTAATATATATGTTGAAATGTGGCTGTGGGTACAAATATATTGGCAAAACTAAACGAAGGGCTTTAGCACACTACCGGCGTCACTGTAATTACACTGTAATTAGTGAACGGCATCACTGATTACAGTGTACCACGCCATTTACTAAAAGAACATAACTCACATACTGACACCCTGAAAATTGAGGCAATTGAATGGATAGCAAGAGATAAAAGAGGGGGTGCTAGCTAGCTCAGTGAGAAACCTATTGGATTTTAATTTTAAATACTCTTGAAGGCTTTGACCTAACTCCATTTATATAGAGCCCTTGAGTTTGTGATTTTAAACATTTTTGTAGTTTATTAGACTTTTATCAGGACTTTAAGACTGTAATGGAAGTGAGTACTCTTGAGTTTTGTGATTCCGGAATAAAGTTATTGATAAATTGTACAATGTCACCAATGTGTTGTAGTATATAATGTAACCACTTGGTCATTTTGTTGTAGATATTCTTCCAGGAAATCTGTGGCCAGCCTATAAAGGTTTTTGTATTGTGTCTCTTATGACCAGTAATTAATGTTTTGTCTAGAAATATTGTAATTGATTACATAAGATAATTATGAAGTTATGTTGCCTTCTGATATAATTAGATGTATGTGCCTTTAAGAGCCGGACAGCTGTTTTTTTATATAGTTTGTTATACCTGTTTTTACTCACGTTGTGTAATTTGCATATTTGTATATTGTGCTCTGTATGAGAATATATATTTCAAATTCTATAGTAAGTGTAGTTCAGAGTAAGAATACTTTTATTTTTGTTTACTTTAATAATTTATTATTTTTATGGGTCCATTAAATACACAGCCTCAGAATTAATTGATAGCTTAATTAGTAGCCTTTAAAAACAGCACAAGAGCAGTTATTAGGTTACGTCTCCTGATGAAGTCCCCCAGGGATGAAACGCGTAGATGTCTTATCCTAAACACGTGGAGACAAGCGGTGGAGCTGGTGAAGCCGACAAACAGTGACTAATTTCTTGTGTGATTGTATCTTATATGTGGTTCTCCTACTCTCGGATTAAGAGCTTTTAATGGTTCAAGGAATGTTCTTGCTCAATCAATTTATAGGTAAATGTAAACAGGTGCATGAAAGATTTCAATCTCTGAAACCAACTTAATATTCTATAAAATCATTTAGACCATCCGGAAATGGCTTCCCTGTAACTCTGTTCCACCCATGCAATATGTAAGCTAATAGGACCCCTGTAGTTAAACAGTTAAATCTAGAGTTTAGAAACACTGTGTGCTGTATTTTTTGCCTATGTTCTCTGAACAATCTTGAAGTTTCTGGGTTGTTCTGCCAACATACTGCAGTTAGCAAGGGATTGCAAGACATAAATAAGGAAAGATGTTTCACAATTTATGAATTCTCTTATAGGAAAAGTTTTATTAATTATATATACAGAACGAGTAAATGTTGTATACCGGAAACACAAATTGTACACTACACTGTACTTAAATGGTCTTACCTCTTTGTATTTATGTTAAATCTGTTTATTATTTATTTCTACAATAGCAGACTATTCTACAGTATTTAATTATAACTATATTGATAAATTATATTATACTTGTAAAAAGACTTCCACTCATGGAACCATATTCAGACTTAAGAGTGCTCTCCCATGCTCCTCCATGACACACCCTTCTCACCTATGTAATTTAGCTGACTTCCATGACCCACATTAACTTCTCTGTGCGTATTGTAGTGCAGACATAGCGCTTAGAGGTGCAGAAGTGGCCCATACTATACAATTTAAATGCCTCCCCCCACCCATATTGCGTATTCTCGCACATATAGATTGTTGCCAGCCCTGTCATACAGAGTTGTGCACGTGTGAAAATCAACTCCGTGCACACTGAGATCAGATGATTAACATTTGCCGCACGCATGCACAGTTCACAAAAAAATGCCAACTTTAGTACACGGCATGCATAAGTTAGCTAATGGCTCTTTTTACAGACAGCTTTGTTTCTCTGTGAACAAAGCTGCATCAGGTTTGCTTATCTTCACTGCGAGCCTGTCAGCTTCGTTCACAGTATTTACAAATACAAATAGTTACCCCTCCTGTGAGGTCCTGCGATGACCAGCGAATTCATTGTAGGTCCTTTCATTCATACTTTGTATGTGCACGCGCAGTGACTCCTTTTGGGAAATTTGAAACTTTCAAGTCTCAGCATGAAAAACACTGACTTGGAAATCGCCAGTCAGACTCATCGCTCGGACAGGTAAGTCTAATCCTGTCTTCCCTTTATTCTTTTTTTTTATTATTATTGTTTTTTTTATTTAGTTATAAAAAAACAACTTTTTATTAAAAAATTATAATAAAAAAGTTAATTTTTTTTACATTACAGTGGCCTCCCCTACAATACCCCCTTTTCCTCCCACTAATAATAGCTATTAGAGGGAAGAAAAGAGGGGTATATGGGGACATTGCAGGTATACTTACCCTATGTGTATTTTTACGCTGGGAGCGGAGAGTAAAACTCTGTTCCGGTATTTACTAAATATGACATACCGCTGTCTAAAAAGAACAGGCTAGGGGAGACGGATGATATTTACATGGATTTCCATGGAAAATACAGTTTCCATGGCGATCCATGGTTTCTAAATATTATAAACTTCATTTTTATGTGATAGTGTCAGTTTTCACTTCAAAACTGGCACTATCGCATAAAAAATTATCTAAATAGAGCACTCAGTCTCAGTCTGAATACAGTCCATGATATTTAACTTAGCTTCTGATTTTTTTTACCCAAATAATTTTTTGATTTTTTATTAAACCTTATTGTAATTGAATCACTGGGGGACCTTATAGATGGCCTATGAATCAGACAGACTGACATGCTCTTTGATGGTGCGCGCACTCTTAATCAAAGATCCTGACTTTACCATGTCTGTGGCATAGAATAAAAGCCTAAAATGATTTAGACCAAAGATTTGTTAGTTTGCGTTCTATTTAGCCCCACTTATGTGAGACTGGGAAGTCTGCCAAGTCACTGAGCTCTTACTTTAATCTATTCAGCTTTGGTAATGTTGTACAAAAGGATCATTGAATCCCCACATTGAACTAAATTTGGCGTTCTTCCAAAACACTGAGCAAATTGCTTTTATTTACCTGGTGCACAAGAACACTATATCAGGTTCAATAGTTATGTTTTTGTTCCATATGAAGGCAACATTAGCCTTATAGACAACTTTTAAAATGAAAGCTGTGTCATGAGGCTCTAGTACAGCAAGAGGTGGTATCCAGCTATGTACTAGATTCCATGCCTCAGTTACAATGTAAAGTTCAAACTATGCACTATTGAATATCATTATGTACTTGTGTTAGAGAAATAAAATCTAACCACCTAAATAATATAAAAATATATTTTAAAAGATAATTTTCTTGCCCTCTGAAGTCACTCTCGATCCCTGTGTAGATAGATAGATAGATAGATAGATAGATAGATAGATAGATAGATAGATTGATAGATAGATAGATAGATAGATAGATAGATAGATAGATAGATAGATAGATAGATAGATAGATAGATAGAATATTATATGACTTAATGGCTTTGGGCCGGATCCAGAACTACGTCCGTCTTCCATAGACGGACGTAGTTCAATAAACAGTAGCTACTGCGCATGCGTAGTAGCTATTGTACGTAATCTACATTTCGAAACGATACGCAGATTACGTACAATAGCTACTACGCATGCGCAGTAGCTACTGTTTATTGAACTACGTCCGTCTATGGAAGACGGACGTAGTTCTGGATCCGGCCCTTCATTACTGTGCCAGTACAGAATATAGAATCATTCTTAAATTGACATTTGGACGTTTAATATAATTTTTGCTTTTTTTTGTTGTACATTTACATTTCATTTTTGCTTTGTAAGGGGAATGCACAAATTAGAGATGTTATTGTCTACAGCAGCACTATAAACAGATGTTTTCTAAGAGGAGATAAGAGTCAGGTAAATGCATTGAAAGTGAATCGGTGATGTGTCCGTTTGCAATCCCCCGTTGCCTATTATCTGATGTTATAATTGCATTAACAAATGTCTATCACAATCTTTGTTGCACAAAGTGTGTTACAATCTTTGATCAACAGTGTAACTTCCTGCATTGAAATTCACAATGACAATGCAATGCAATTATTCCAATTTAACAAACTACAAAAAAGGTTAGTAAGGGCTAACCTTTCCTTTTGGCTAATGGCATGAAAACCTCCACATGATAAGGCAAGTTCCTATTTCTCCTAATGTTGTTCGCACAACATTTGAATCTAAAATCTAAGGAAAATAAAGCATGAATACATGTTTTTGGGACCAAATAAAAACAGAATTTTTACCATGTATTCCCACTAAAAACATGAAAGGTGACATATCTCAGATCGCATTCTGAATGAACTAGATAGTGTATCAGTACATTAAATTATTAAATACATTAAGGATTCTTTTGTTTATGGATGAGCTCAGATAAACAACTAGACCCCTGAACTGCAACAGAATTAAATAGCTGTGGTCATGTACTGGGTGATGGATAGCATGTTTAAATTGTTTTAAAAGTGTTCTTATGTACCATTATTTGTGTGTGTGCTGACACATAGTGTTATATAATGTTTATTTGGAGTGCCGGACCTCTCTTTTGTTCCTTGTAGTTACACAGTTGTCACTTTGGCCCTTGGCTGCACCTCTTCATTTGTATATGCACACATTTCATATATTTTATTAGAAGCGACCTGTGTATTCTTGCTAATGTTACTAGTTTTACTTTGGGGGTTTGACCCCTCCCCAATATGGCCAATATGGCTGCTGCACACTGTTCAAATTGCAGGAGTGTCTTAATACAGACCTCCAGTGTACACATATAGCAGATGGATAGGGACTCACCTACAGGAGGTGCCTTGAGGCTGGGCAGGTGAGCTTAACCCAATATTGCAATATTGTGAACTAAACCTTTTTATTTATGTGCTGACACATAGTGTTATATAATGTTTATTTTGAGCGCCGGACCTCTCTTTTGTTCCATTGTATACTGGCCTGTTGTTTGGAAATAGTCCTTATTCCTATAAGAAATTAATCATTTGTTTATAATGCCTTAAGGGGGCGCTCAAGGTCATTACAGCCGTGATCGTAGCAGGGAGTGCACGCCCCGTTCCTACCTCAACTTTTACGACCATGTATGCGGCCTTATGGTCGGCGTACGTAAGGTATGTTATTTACGCCAACCATTACGATGTCGTAAGAATGTCGTGCGCATGCGCACAACTTTCCAGATGGGAATTAAGTACGCGCTGTACGTAATTCCCCTGTTGTACTTTACCCAGGATCGGGCCTTTTATGGAGATTGATTACCATTTGACATTGATGATTTTGTCACCCCAAACTTCATATCATTGCACTGCAAAGTTTATCCCTCCTTGCGCGGTGCTCTGGTGAAAACCAGTGACAACTTAGATTCCGCACCAAGGTTCTCAGCTGGTGGAGTCTTCACAATCTTACAGTGTGCCTAACACTTTCTATTATTATAAATCTATTATTAAAGTGTTATATGCTTCTATCATATCGAGTCTGATCAGGGTAGACAAGATTTGCAAGCAAAAATCATACACTCTTTTCTCTTTCTCTAAATAAAGATGTTGGTAGATTGATAGACAGACAGACCTACATTGTCCAAATAACTGGCCCTCCACACCAAAGAGAAATATGTATATTATGTGCTCAGGTGCTCACTACAGGCAAGGTCTGGCAGACGGTGTCCTAACAAAGAAATCCTAAAGTAGTGACGCTCAAAGTCTTGCAAAAGTCCAGGAAGTACAACGTTTCAGATTTAATGACAATCTTTCATCAGGGAAATATATATATATGTATATCCAAATGTTTTCTCTGTTCTAAGTTTATAGTAAAACCCCCTTGTTACTGAAAGGTAAAAGGAGTTTTTGAATAGCCTTACCTGTGAAATGGTAAATAGGTCAGGCTGCAATGAATTTTGCCTTAAATGCTATACACCATAAACATATGCACAAGTCTTTTGTGTCACATTTTATTTTATGTTAACCCTGGCCAAAATCATAATAAAGGAACGGATCCAGATTTAATAACGGCAGGGTACTTATGCACGCAAGGTGCGTAAGTGACCTGCCTTCACTGGAGAGCGCATGCGCCCTCCAGATGTTACGCTAGGGTTACTATAGTAACCCTAACGTAGAAACAATCGGACAGAACAAATTAAAATGGGCTGTGCTTCCCTTCTGCCCGCTAAAGCGGGCGGGGGGGAAGCATTTAAATTGTACAGTGTGGGAGGGGGCTGATCCGTACGTCCCATTTAAGGCAGGCTTATGGCAGCGTAAGCTGCCATAAAGCCTGCACAACAGAGGGGAGTGACAGGGGTGTGCACTCCCCTCTGTCTCGCATAAATACAGACTCCGCATGCATGCAAAGCATGCGGCAGTCTGGATCAGGCCCAAAGTGACTGACATTTTTATGCAGTTTCTTGTGTGAAAGATAATAATATTTAGCTACTAAATGTTGTAGGCCCTTTGATCTCCTGTAGATATATAACCAGATAGATTTATAGGAAGATGATAGATAGATAGATAGATAGATAGATAGATAGATAGATAGATAGATAGATAGATAGCAGACAGGTAGATCTAGATGGAAAAAGTGAAAGATAATAATAGATAGAAACTAGAAGATTGTGCTATTACATTAATAGCAAAATGCTACAAAATATTATTATAGAAACACATTCTAAACTTAGAAGTGTTTTCTTTAGCGTCACCTTATGTGGTGCTTATTTTGGCAGACGTTCAGGAAAATTATATTCAATTAATAGTTTACTTTTGCTTGAACATATGTAATGACATAAAAAAAGTGACATCTACACAAACAGAGGAATAAAAGTTAAACTTCTATGTGATGTTTTTGCTGAAATACAATAGCTTCATGTACAAATATCTAATGCAGCATCGTAATTGTAATACAAAGATTACATTAATGTACGGAACAATTTTTGACTATAAGACCAGTAGCATATATTTTTATGTAAATCTGTACAGACGATGCTCAGTAGGACATACAGGTGGCTGCTTAGCATAAAATACTTTGTATGTGTGCAAAAAATGTTTATGCCTACAGTCATCAGATTATTTTGACCCATTATATGTGCTAGCCTTGCCCGTTAGACATTTGATATGAGTAAACATATTTAATTCATGCTGTTTTCCTACATATGCAGCTGTATCTTGCATGTAGTTTTCTATCGTATCCAATATGTTTAGGGTAGACAGGACTTGCTAGCAAAAATCATAGACCCATTTCTCTTTCTGTAAATAAAGATGTTGATAGACTGATAGACAGACAGACCTATATTGTACATAGTAATATGCCCTCCTGTCATATTTGAATTTATAATTTACATATAGTATGATCACTCATGTGTGTGGATATTACAGGTATCCACACATTTTACATTCGGATGACCAAACAGTGAAAAATTTGATCTTTTGAACTGGTCCTATGTTTTTATATATAT
>WWET01003034.1:167466-205225 GCA_011038615.1 Limnodynastes dumerilii
GGGGTGGGTGCAGGGAGAAAGCTCTGTCAAACAAGTGTGCAGTGAAATTTGAACTTTTGAACTGGTCCTATGTTTTTGTTTTTTAATATATAGAAATAGGGGGTAGGTGCAGGGAGAAAGCTCAGTCTAACAAGTGTGCACAAACAAAAATTGTATTGAAAACCTTGCTGAAATATGAGGAGGATAGAACTGGGATGAAAATCTTTAATTTCCCTAAATTATATACTCAGAGAGTGGAGTAGATGGTGACTGCCGTATAGCACAGAAGGGCTGGGGAAGCTCCAAAAACAGTCAGATGGGATAGAGCCAGGATACATGGGGACTGCCAGTATGATGATATACAGAGAGGGAATAACTGCTGACTGACGCGTTTCGGGCACAGATGGCCTTTCTTGAAGCAAGATACAATCTTTGTTTGTACACACTTATGTAGCTGATCAGCGCTTTCTCCCTGCACCCATCCCCTATTTTTATGCTTTATTTTAAGAGGTTATAGACCCATATGGTACGGGTCTAAGCAGCAGACCTTTCAGCACAGCTACCTCTACAGTTCGAAGCTCTGGAGCAGAGCATATTATATATATACCTTATGGAATGGGTCATATTGGGGGGCCTGAAGATTCATGGTTTTATCAGTTTGAATTATTTCTTATATAATTTAGCGAAATACAGCCAAAAGAATGATAAACCTTTATTTGAAGATATAGGGGTCTAATTATATAGAGCTTCATTTCACTGAGAACGAAGCTGCATCAGAATAGTTTATCTTCGCAGCAAGCCTGGCAGCTTCATTCACATTATTTTTCTTTTTTTTTTTTTGTCAGTGTTTAACAAAGTTGTTTGGCGGTATGAAGCTTACCAGCTAAGGATCCTTACTGGGTTTGGGAATGAAAATGGTATGTGTTTCGTTAAAGTCAGGGTAAATTGGTGAATGTTCATGAATCTCCTTAAAAAGTAATAATAGCGCAGGGGTCAGATTCTCTCGCAGAATTTTGAAATATTTATTAGTCAGACCATCGAGACCCGGGACTTTATGTGATTTTAAGGTCTTTATTGCAAAATCTATTTCCTCTGTTGTAATAGGGTAATCCAAAGTCTCTCTTTGGTCCCGGGTCAGTTTAGGCAGCCGAGCTTCGCACAACAAACTATCAAGAAGAATTGGGTCCCCAGGTATAGCTTGGTACAGGTTATTATAATATATTTGGAATTGATGGAGGATTTCTTCCAATTTAGTCAATAAAGCTACCCCGGCATTATTGTCCCTTACAGCAGTGATGTGGCTTCTTGGCTTAAATGTTTGAACCATATTGGCCAGGAATTTTCCTGGTTTGTTTCCCCACCTGTAAAATGTATGGGCCCCATAATCCAAATTTTGTTTAGCATGACCAGTAAATAAGACTCCAGTAACCCTTTAGCCTGTTTAAATCGTGTCAAAGAGTCTGGGCTAGGTCTATCTACATATTCTCTGAAGGTGGATGAGACATAAGCTTGTAATAATTATAGGTGCTTTGTAGCCTCTTTTCGTTTCCTTGATACATAGTTTATGATTAAGCCTCTGATCACCGCCTTGGACATTTACCAAAATAACATAAGGTTATCCCAGTGTTCAAGATTAGTGTCCAGATATTCCTCCCAATGGGATTTCAGGTAAATTTGGAAGTCCTCAGCGTCATGCAGGTATGATGTAAATCTTCATAGGGGAGTAACCATCAATGGAATTATGTGTTGGAGAGCTATAGTAACCGGCGCATTATCTGAGAGAACAATGTTTCCAATGTGGCAGTGCAACATGTGCCATACGTGACTGGTTCCTGTTTTTTTTTGTGGATACCTTGTGTTCCTAGCTCCTTGTTATTTTCTCACTGTCATTGCCTCTCTGCTAAACTTCACTGTGATTTCATCGCATCGCTGCAGACCAATGCATCTCTGCTAAACACCACTGTGAGTTCATCGCATTGCTGCAGACCATCGCATCTCTGCTAAACTTCACTGTGAGTTTATTGCATCTCTGTAGACCATTGCATCTCTGCTAAACTTCACTGTGAGTTCACCACATCACTGCAGATCATTGCATCTCTGCTAAACTTCCCTTTGTGATCTCCGAATCACTGCAGACCATTGCATCTCTGCTAAACTCCCCTGTGTGTTCACCACATCACTGCAGACTATCACAACTCTGCTATACACCACTGTGTGTTCATCGCATCACTGCAGATCAACACATCTCTACAACTCAGTCCTTCTACAAAACATCTAAGGTCTGTTCTCTCACCATTTGAACTGTGTATCTGTGGGCCTCGTCTTGAGGGAATTACAAGTACTTACTAGTGCTTAGCTGTGACAGGACCTTACTGTTGATGATTTTTTCAATAAACCAATTGTACTTTGTTCATTTGCCTTCTTGTGACTTTTCAGAACTTATGCTAATAAGCTATGTGCAAGTAAGTGACCTGCCTTGTGCAAACTGTGCAAGTAGTACATTAAAGGTCCTAGTTTCCAATACAAACGTCCCAGCCCTAGGGATCTCTGTGCAGAGACCCCAAATCCCCAGACCGTGGCAGTTTGCACTGGCCTAATGAAATCTGCCAGAGTCTAAGTACCAAGGGCTGAAAAAATCCAAGACTTGGTGGACCATGTCCAGAAACAGGAAACTAACCAAAACCAAGTAATGAGTTTCTTGCAAGTGTTACACACGACAGGAAAGATCTTAGCAGGATGTGAAGTTCTCCCTCTGAGTTTAAAGTGCCTGGTTTCCCTCAGCTGTCTGCTAATTAGTCTCCCTTGCCTGGGGTTGCTGCTGATTGGTGGGAGGTCCTTTAAATAGTTTAACCCGGGAACACTCCCCTGTTGGCTTTAGCATCTGGTGTATTCCTGCATCCTGCCTGCGTTTGATCGTGTGTTGTCCTTGTGCTTCTGCCTTGGATTTGTTTTGGTGTTTATCCTCTGTTTACCTTCTGTTCCCCTTGCATGCCTCTGTCTCGTTGTCTACCCTGTCTGTGCTCTGTGCTTCTCAGTGTGCGGTGCGAGTAGCGCCGGCAACTGGTCTCCCTTGTCCGGTACAGCTCTGTTTTTTGCCACTGTACTTTTTATCTCTGCAATGTGTATTCCGCTGTGTGTACCATCTCCGCAGTGTGTATCCCGCTGTGTGTACCATCCTCTGCATTGTGTTTTCCGCTGTGTGTACCATCCTCGCAGTGTATATCCCACTGTGTGTACCATCCTCACAGTGTGTGTGTGTATCCTGCTGAGTGTACCATCCTCCAGCATTGTCAGCACAATAAAATCTAAAGGATTTTTCCGATGTGGTATGTGTATGATGTGCTGCATTCACACAACACAACCCGAAAATACTACCACTTTCAAATCTGCAATAAATGGAAAAACCTTTAATATTAACCAATTCATCACCTGTTCAAGTAAAAATGTCATTTACCTAATGGAGTGTATATGTGGCCTCCAGTACATTGACCGAACGAGTCGTCCACTAAAAGTGAGATGGGCAGAACATGCTAACAATATTAAAAAGGGTTTTTTAAAACATAATTTATAGGCCCATTTTAAAGAAAAACGTGTGTTCTTGCTCTGCCCTAATAAATGTAATCGTCATTGACAGAATCACTCCTAAATGGAGAGAAGTTTCCAATACAGATTGCTTAGCTAAGTCGGAAATGAGGTGGATTCACACCATGAAAACTATGCACCCAGACGGGTTAAATGCCGACTTTGAAATAAAGTGCTTTTTAATAAACATTTACACTCCAATTTAACATTTTTTTATATACATATTAGGTTTTTTTTTATATTTTTTTATATATTTAATCCTTCCATTATTTATTCTCCGTTCGTCTTTTTATCTATTTTTATTCTTCTCTATAATGTAAACCAATACCGTTCACTTTAACTTGATTTTTAACCAATTAAAACGCGGTGGGATAAGTTAACACCCCTATATATATCTCCAAGCACCTGAGGAACATTAGTAACCTTGAGAAAGATTGTGTAAACAATCGAAATGCGTTGGTTGGTGCTTTGAGAAGTTTTAATTGACCTGTTATTGTGGGGAAACACTATTTTACAGTGTCAGTTTTGAAGGTCCCTTTACATATTGGATTTCATCTGTACCCATGTTTTCATATGCATATTATCTTATGCTTTTGTATAGTATAGTATATTTCTATATCAATTACTCTTCACCAAAATAAACTGAATTGCACTATTAGGTGCTTTGTCATTTCATCTTCTTCCACGTACTCCATCCGTCTGTAGTGCAATGCATACCCGAGAACGAGGCGTGCATACAGGAGGGAGCTGAAGGTGTCAGAATGAGAGCTACACATGCCACGAAGCAGCCCCGAGGTTTGCAAAGTATTGACATCTACATTTCTTTCATTGCGACAAACTGTAAGCTGTTTCCTCTTTATTGTTGATATCATCTTTTGGCCACCTATGAGGTGTATGTTATCTGTGGGGATACATTTGTGAGGTTGCTCTGTAATATCTATTACAGTTTATGGACAACCAACAACACATTGTCTCATTTGAAAATCTGTGGACATTTGTTTTGGTGGACTTGAAATTATTACCCTTCTTCAAGCTTTGAAGTACTTCAATATTTAGTACCTACCTTCTTCTATGTATGCTAAGTTAGTGCTGTTACCAGATTGTTACTTTGTTGTATTTTTCTGTATTTTGTGGAATTTCTCCCATACCCTTACAATCAGTGTATAAGCTGCATATACTTATTTCTCTGAAGTGCTGATGCTAGACTTCAATTTACTTATATATATTGTCAGCTGTGTCTATCATTCCTCAGCTAGTGGAACCCGGCCCTGGGTTTTAGCGGTATCATTCCGGGTATCTTCCTTCCGCCCTGTGTATTCCTCTGTGTTTACTCCTCCACTGTTGTCAGCTTCAGTGAGTGGCATGTGGTGTGTGTCTGTCCTCTGTACCCTGCCTGTAGGGTGCTTATTATTACATTGTAGCCTCCAGTGCCAGCCTCCCATTCACCTGCTGACTCGTGCTGTTACCACCTGCCGTTTCTCAGGTGCTTGTTGGAGTCCCGTTATTTTGTCCACTCAGGTGGATCCTGATTACCCTGTATTCCTTCCTTACCTCTGCTCAGTATCTGGTCTGTGGGTTCCAGCCGTTATCTTGTACGTATGGGTTCCTGCCAATCATTTTGTATGCTCAGTTCTATGTTTATTTGGCTATAAACTATTCTGACTCATTATCCTGTGAGCAAGGGTTCCTGCAAAGTCATTGTTGTATATGGGTTCCTGGTTGTGAGTCGGTTCCAGTGTAGGCACCTTCGCTGTAGATCTTCCTTGGGGGCTATCGCCGAGGGCCGCAACCTGCCCCTCTCCTGCAGCCAAATCCATCCCCACCATCAGTGGCTCTGATGAAAACCTGGTCTGGAGTTAGACTCTGCGCCCAGGTGAGAAACTCCCTTGGTGACTGTAACAGCAAGAATTAGCAACTCGAAAATTTACAGACTACTTTGAGAATTACCTTCTCTCCTCCAATAAGGCCTGCAACCTTTTGGGGGTGCTTCTCAGTTGGCCTTACCCAGTACAGCAAAATATGATGGTAATCCTATGGACTGTTGTGGCTTCCTGAACCAATGTAGTATCCATTTTGAACTCCAGCCCGAGAATTTCCCTTCTGAAAAACACTAAATTGCTTACATCATTTCATTGTTATCCAGTCAATCCCTGGCCTGGGAATCTGTGGGAAAGGTCACATCCCATCTTGAATAGCTTCTACGAATTTTGGCTACCTTTCTCACCATTTCCGATGAACCAGGGTGACTAACCTCAGCCGCATCAGACATTCTTCGCCTTTATCAAGGAAATCTAACTGTGAAGCATTTTCGGACTCTGGTCTCAGAATTATCCTGGAATGAGGAAGCCCTGATAGCTGTTTTCTGGCAGGGTCTGGCAGATTGAATTAAGGATGAGCTTGCTACCAGGGACTTACCTACCACCTTAGATAAACTAATTTCTATCAGCAACTGGACCTTCAGTTCAGAGAACGAGTTGCTGAGAAACCTCGCCCAGAGCGTACTAAGTCTGTAAATTTCTTGCAGCCTCGACTTGTCTCTCCAGGGCCAGAAGAATCAATGCAGATTGGCCACACTCGACTCACGCCTCAATCGAGAACGTCATTTTCAAAACAAATTGTGTTTATCTTGAGCGGAGCCTTCGCATATCCTCAAGTTATGCCCAAAGAAGTCGGGAAATGGGCATTCCTAGTTGGCAGCGAGGAGGTCAGTCTAGGAACAGCCATTTGCTCCTCACAGAAAAAAAGATTCCCTATTCCTAGTGATTGATTTGTCCTCACAAATCTTCCGATATTAATGCTCTTCTGAATTCCAGTTCCACTGATAATTTCATTGATGTCTGTCTGGTTCAAAAATTATCTTTACCCACTCATCTTACAGCTGTCGAAGGAAGTCGTATACCTGGTGGTTGTATTTCTTCTAGGACTCTTCCAATTAATCTTCAAGTTGGTGCTCTTCATTCAAAGACTATTTCTTTTCTAGTGTTACCCAGTGCAACCAACCAACTTTTTTTAGGCCTACCCTGGCTTCAGCTACATGACCCTAAGATCGATTGGTCTTCTTTGCAGATCACAGCATGGGGAAACTCCTGTTCTGGAAGATGTCTTTCAAAAGTGATTCCACTGTGTTCTATCAATACGAAAGAACTCCCTGGTCTTCCTTCACAGTATTTGTGATTCAAGGATGTATTCAGTAAAAAATCAGCTGAGACTTTTCATCCCTATCGCAGTTGGGATTGTGCTATTAACTTAAAACCAGGTGCCATTCCACCCCGAGGAAGAATTTACCCCTTGTCTATTCCAAAGACTTTGGCAACATCTGAATATATTCAGGAGAATCTGGAGAGGGGTTTCATACATCGTCTTCTACATCTCCTGCGGAGGCTGACTTTTTTTTTGTAAAAAGAAAGATGGTGATTAGTGATTACATAGACTACAGAGGTTTGAATGACATTACGATAAAAAATCTGTGTTCTCTGCTTTTGATCTTTGAGCTGTTTGATTGAGTGAAGGGAGCTTGATACTTTACCAAGTTAGATCTTCGTGGGGTGTTTAATTTGATTAGGATACAGAAAGGAGACGAGTGGAAAACAGCCTTCAATACTCTTGGCAGACATTATGAGTATTTGGTAATGCCTTTTGGTCTCAGCAATGCACCAGCTGTGTTTCAAACCTTCATGAATGAGATATTCCTGGATCTGCTAACTCAAAGTGTTGTTGTCTACTTGGATGACATTCTGATATTTTCCAAGGATCTAACTACTCATCGTCATCTTGTGAAAAGGTCTTACAGAGACTTAGACCATATTAATTATTCAGCAAAATTGAGAAATATGTATTTTAAGTGGATACTATACCCTTCTTAGGATTCATTGTTTCAGGAACTGAATTGCAGATGGTCCCAGAGAAGGTAAAAGCTATCCTTGAGTGACCACAGCCTACGACTATGAGAGGTATCCATCATTTCATAGGATTTGCTAACTTCTATCGGAAGTTTTTACGAGGTTATTCCACTATTGTGGCACTTATCACGGCATTGACTAGGAAAGTATCTAATCCATCGAAGTGGCCTGAAGCTAGTCTATAAGTCTTTTCTCGAATCAAGCAAGCTATAGCTTTTGCCCCAGTATTAACACAACCAAATACCTCTGTACCTTTCATTTTAGAAATAGATGCTTCTTCAATTGGAGTAGGAGCAGTCCTATCTCAGAAAGACTCTGATGGGCAGAGTCCTTGTGCATTTTTTTCTAGAAATTTCCTTCCAGCTGAAAGAAATTATCCAATTGGAGATAAAGAACTTCTTGCCATGAAACACGCTATGGAGTAATGGAGATATTTGCTTGAGGGCGCACAACATACCATTCTTATCTATACCGACCACAAAAATCTCCTTTATTTGAAATCTGCAAATGGGCTGGATCCAAACTTAAGTGCTTGAAATGAGTTTCTTCTGGGCTAAACCATGTTGATTGCAGGGGGAGTCAAGCTAATTGTATTCTTTGCATGCAGGGATATATCTTTGAATTGCTTACTGCACACAGATACTGCCCAGCTTTACTATCACACTGTTATTTAGACTTGGGATAGGAAACATCACCTCTCAACTCTAATACTGTTTGCAACAGATGAAATATGACTCCCCTGCAATCAACATGGTTTAGCCCAGGAGTAACTAATTTCAAGCACTTACTTAAGTCTGGATCCAGCCCAGTGTGTCAATCCTTGTCAAGCGAGGTGGGCCATGTTCTTCTTTTATTTTGATTTCCAAATTCTCTATCGTCCAGATTCTAAGAATATCAAAACTAATGCTCTTTCCCGGTCTTTGTTTTCCGAGGATGTGGCCATGGAAATGGAACCGCATCATATTATTAACCCTATATGGATTGCCACCACACGTACAGACCCAACTACTTCTCTAGGTAAGACTTTTGTGCCCAAATTGTTACAGAAAAGTCTGCTTCAATGCGCACATTTTTCAAAATTTTCAGGTCATGCAGTAATACGTAAGACCTATGAATTTATCCGGAAAAGTTATTGGTGGCCTAATCTGTTACAGGACATTTATTTGTTCATCACAGCCTGTTCTACATGTGCCCAAAACAAAATGCCAAGATCACAGCCTGCAGGTCATTTACAACCTCTCCATGGACTTTATCACAGACTTGCCCTCATCTGAAGGATTCACAACTATCTGGGTTATTGTCGATTGGTTCTCCAAGATTGCCCATTTTGTTCCCCTGCAGGGTTTACCTTCTGCTCCTGAATTAGCATAACTGAGGAAATAATCTCTAACAGAGGGGTACAATTTGTTGCAAAAGTCTGCTCTATGCAAGGGTCTTCTGATTTCTTTGAAATTTCTTTAAAATTTTAGTCTGCATATCATCCAAAGACTAATGGCCAAACTGAACGGGTAAGCCAAGATCTTGAGACTTTTCTTCACCTGTACATGTCTTCTTCCCAAAATGATTGATGTTTACTTTTACCATGGGCAGAATTTGCTCACAATAACCACTTCCACGAGTCTACCACTTCCACACCCTTTTTCATTGTATATGGTCAAAATCCTTGTGTACCTAAATTTTTAGAGTTACCAGCATCTTCTGTTCCAGCAGCAAGTGACAATCTTGAAGAAACTGTGAATTCACATCGCTGCAGACTATTGCATCTCTGCTAAACTTCCCTGTGTGATCTCCGCATCACTGCAGACCATCACATCTCTGCTAAACTTCACTGTGAGTTTATCGCATCTCTGAAGACCATCGCGTCTCTGCTAAACTCCCCTGTGTGTTCATCACATCACTGCAGACTATCACAACTCTGCTATACACCGCTGTGTGTTTGTCGCATCACTGCAGATCATTACATCTCTACAGCTCAGTCCTTCTACAAAACATCTAAGGTCTGTTCTCTCACCATTTGAACTGTGTATCTGTGGGCCTCGTGTTGAGGGAGTTACAAGGTCTTCCTAGTGCTCAGCTGTGACAGGACCTTATTGTTGATGATCTTTTCAATAAACCAATTGTTCTTTGTTCAACAGCCTTCTTTTGACTTTTCTGAACTTTGCTAATGCGCATGCAGTACATTAAAGGTGCTAGTTTCCAATACAAATGTTGCAGCCCTAGGGATCGCTCAAATCCCCAGACCGTGACATTTCTGTGGCTATGTGTTGTTTGTCTTATTTATTGACTTGGTGGGAAAGTAGTGATGTTTTGTTGGAACGGGTTTTTGTGAGTGAAGGGACTCCCCTTGTCCTTGTTTGGCCATATATGAGAGCATCACTGAATTTGTCTAGTGTGATTTACCTTTCAGACATCATGGTTTACCTTTATTCTGTAAATTGTTTGTGCCTTGCATTCTTTCTCTACATATTTCATTCTAAATAAAAATTGTAATCCAAATTATTTAAAAATAATTTAAATGAAACATATTTGGCAAAGCATAATTGAATATTTCGTAAAAAAAAAAAACTTACTAATGCTTTCCTTTTAATACAGTAAAGAACAATTCTACAAAACAATAAAGATGTTTTCTGATTATTGTTTGTTAATTATTTACTGTAGTTGGTAATTATGGTAATTAAAAACAATTGGGCAATGCTCCCCCTCCGCACGCTAAGTTGGGCAGGGCGAAGCATGTGCATTTTACGGTGTGGGTGTTAAAACCCACTCATGCGCGGATAAGTGATCAGACGGACCGCTGATCTGCAAGTTTGACTTAAGGCTACACTTATTATGTAAGAAATTGGGGAGTGAAAGGGGGAGTTCACTGCTCCTGTTTCATGCTTACTACTAGTAATGGTACTAATAATACTACTAGTACAGAAATCGTGCAGGAGTTGTGGATCAGGTCCAGTGATAATACTACTGCTTCTAATAATAATAATAATAATAATAATAATAATAATAATAATAATAATTATTATTATTATTATTATTATTATTATTATTATTATTATTATTAGAAGCAGTAGTATTATCACTGGACCTGATCCACAACTCCTGCACGATTTCTGTACTAGTAGTATTATTAGTACCATTACTAGTAGTAAGCATGAAACAGGAGCAGTGAACTTTAGAAGCAGTAGTATTATTATATTTAAAAACAAACAAAAGGCACTTTCAACTATAGTAAAATGCAAAAGTTTATTTTTGGTACATTTTATTGTCCATCCAAATTTTTATTAGTATTTATCAAATGAAATTTGGTGACTAAGCAATTCAGCCAGTATCATTCTCTAGTGCCTTTTTTTATTTCACATCTAGTTAGTGAAACTACTTCTCCCTTGACAGGTAAATCCTTCCTGGCGCCACTTGCCTCCTGTCTCAAACCTCAGTCCTACAGTTATGAGTACTTTAAACATCATCCTAAATTCCAATCGTCTTTTTTAACTGTCATTCTGTTATAGAACTGATTGATCATATAAAATGACTTTCATTCTAAACCCATAAGTGCACTGTAAATGTAACAAAGCATTAATTTTGCAAATCTTGCAGCTAAGCTTTATTATTCTTCCAAAGCTAATGCACATATGATGTGTGCGATTTTGCACTGATTTGCATAGGACGCAGAAAGTGTGTGATCGTTTTAAGTGCATGCTAAAATCTCACAGAGGAACTGATGTGCGTAGTAACACTTGTTTAATTAGTCTAAAGAATGGCAAACTTATATCAAAGAAATATAAAAATACGGGGGGTGGAAGGGAACAATTATTACTGCCTATGTTCTGATCTACCTACTATGTGGACTCATTACTGATTTACAAAGGCCTATATGGTAAACACCCTTATTTTGATGTGTTTATGCATAAATTTACACTGGGTTTGTCCAAATCAAAAGTGGATACAATTGTGGCAACTCACTGCTGCAACTCCTAGTTTGAGATGGGTTGGGATGTTATAAGGGAGGGAATGGTTGAATTAATGTTGTCAATGATAATATATTTTTTGATATCACAGTTCTGTATTGAGAATGATACTAATTATTTATACTGTGCAGCTCAAGATTATCAGAATAAAGAAAGAAAATCAGGAGGATTAAAATTGGATGGTGTTATTGTATTGTTTAGTGTTTTTGATGATGTGATAGAGTTGTTATTATGTGGCGGTCAGATAAGTAGTCTGTATTGTTTATACACTCACAAGGCTAAACTTCTTTTTGTATTCTGGTTTCAAGAGTGTTTTGAATTTAACTTATATGTTATTTTATTGCCACTAGGACAACATTTCTATTATATGGCAGTCACTAGGATGCAGTCTGTATGGCATGGTGAACACTTTAATGAAACCTGTTTTGATTAGTGGTGAGTAGGAAGCAGTCTCTATTCTGTAGTGATGACCAGGATGCAGTTTATATTATATGGTAATCACATTCATTGTTGAAATGTGTTACACCCCCAGCTTTACTTATCCAATGCATGCAGAATAAAGCCCATTGAGATATGGGACATTCACTAGTGAAATATTAACAAAAAGGGAGATTTTCAGGATAAAGTATTTAGTAACACTGAATACACAATTAACCACATGTATACAAAACAATGAAAGGACCTCAGTGGGGGATATGTGGGGGCCGTGATAGATGGAAGAACCCGGGATTACAGCCATCGCTAGGAGTCCGTCCATCAGAAGGAGCCACACAGAGGGAGAACTCCACATCCGTTGTTGCACTTTGATGACGCATTTCAGACGGGGATGCCCTTTCTCATATCTGGTGCAGCTCTATGAAATCCGGAGGCTTTTAGTGGTTGATTGGCATCCATTGATTGCAGATATTCCACAGTTGCAAGATGATGCAATGTCCAATACCTTTACACAAAACTATCATAACCCTTTGCCACTATGTATAGTTTATATATAATTAAGGATAAGAAAATTTATGAAATGGTTATAAGAATGATAAAAAATGATACAAAATAGAAGAAGTTTGGAGCTGTTTATATGGGAGTCATAGTCATAAAGCCCATTCAGATATGGGACATTCACTAGTGAAATATTGTTGTGAGGTAATTTTTAACTGCAAACGGCACTGAATATTTCCAGAGGGTAAATTTGTTATCTAATTCTAGACATCATGGTACTTTATATAAAGCATAAAGAGATCCCCCATTATTTCAGCATCACACCACAAAAAATATGTTTTAACTACACTAAGACAAAAAAACGGGCCAGATTTACTAAAAAGAAAAGTGGAGATGTTGCCCATAGGAACCAATCAGATTCTAGTTGACATTCTTTAGTATGTAAAAAGAAAGTAAGAGCTAGAATCTGATTTGTTGCTATGGGCAACATCTCCACTTTTCCTAACCTGCGGCTTAGTAAATCTGGCCCAAGTTTTTGTCTTAGTGTAGATAAAACATATTTTTTGCTTTGCTGTATGTATTTTCCTATAATATTGAGTCCTATATGCATTCAGGTGCAAACAGTGATTTTTATGTAATTTAATTACTTTTCTAAATTGGGCACATAATATTCCAGTGCTTTGCCTTCACAGCATGCTAATAATGTCACTCACTATGTCCTCGGGCTCACTAAAATGTGTGTTAATAATGTCACTCACTGTGTGCTTGTACTCCTTGGAAATACAAATGCTGAATGAGACACCTGCATTCACAATGGAGGTACTTGCCAGGTGCTCAGCAAGCAGGCAACAGACTGCCAACATAGGGAACCCTACGTATTTAATGCAAGACAAAAACATATTTAGATATTTAAATGTCACTGTTTATATAATGAACAAATGCTGCCATCTAAAAAAAAAATTGTAAGCTGCTGTAAATACATAGCTCTATGGAATAGAAAATCCGACTATGTAAAGTTCTATCATCGCTACAATAACACAGCATTAAGCATTAACTCAGCACAAATCACATTACATAAATGACAAATAATATCCTATTTCCTAGAGGTAGCCAATTTCAGATGCAGTCTGGAAACCTGGGACAAAATCGCGTATGCAATACATGATCTACTCTCATGGAAATCTTTAAAGGGGCACTATCATGTAAAATGTTAATGTTGCTAATATTAACAACAAGATTGAGGCAGAGGTTTTATGTAACCGTTTCCTGAATTAAATAGTATGTATTTTACCTATTGTATTCACACAGTAGGTAAGACCCATATAGATAATGGGCCAGATCCAGAACTACGCATTTCCGCGAATTTACGTGTGGCAGAGACGTAAATTTGCAGATTTGTACGCACTGCGCATGCGCACCATAGAAAATACGCACATTCACGTAGCGTATTTTTGAACGTATGGGTGAATCACGTATGTCCCACGTAAATACTTAAGTGTGGGCGTGACAAATTTACGTTAGTCAACAATACGTGCGTTTTACGTGAAGTAGACGGGGGTGGTATTTAAAGTGTACAGTATGGGCGTGCTAAGCTGCGTACGTTCGCGTAGTCAGTATGTCCGTTAGCGGACGTATGCTGTTACGTTATGAAAAGTTAAGGTAGGGTTTGGGTCGCGTAATTTGACAAAATACGTCCGTGAAAGGGGTGTGCCGTGGGGAGTGTAGCGAACTTACGTGTACGAAAATACGCACCGCGAATATACGTACGCACACACGTAGTTCTGGATTTACCCCAATGTGAGGAAACTACATTTAATAGCATTTACCACAGACTTCCCCAATTTTCTGTGCTCTAAAGCAATGAATACTTCCTATGATTTGGATTATATGTTTACAAAACCGTTAGAGTTAATCTTTCAAGGTATGGAGGACTAAATTAAATTGCAGGCTAACAATAGTTCTGCTCAGGAGTGAGTGTCTTTTGGCCTGAGAGCCCTTTACACCTCAGAAAAAGAACATTCATTATAACCTATGATAAATAGTCTGTCCCACATAGGTAAATTAATAACTTTATTAAATCAATATATCTATGGCAGAATTACAGGAAGCTAAAAAATATGCTTTTAATCGCTAATAGTAACATTTCTTTTAAACATTTCTGTGTGTATAAAAGCAAGATTAAACTTTAAGTGTGATTGTAAAAATTGTGATTTATAATCATAATTTGCTAGAACCGTAACACAGACTATACCTATTGAGCTTTCTTTCTTTATATTTTTCCCACAAATGTAAAAAAAAATATGACCTTCTAAATGTATATGACTCTTATCACAAATTAAAAGTGTCATTTAGTGGTGAGATGTGAGGTAATAGGTGTTGAGCCAAATAGATATGAGCAAAGAAGAGGATGAGCTTATATAAGATCTGACAGTTTGTTACTAAGGCTTCTTTTCTTTTTTTAAATTGCCATCTAATTCAACCTTGATTTCTAGTGTACTTTGTGGATGTGGGGAATGCATGGCGGTCAGAGCCGTTGGTGGTACGTTAGGGATTACTTAGCTCTGTAATTTAGAATGAGACTTGAGTTTTTAATACCACCAACTTGGGGGGGGGGGGTTACCACTTTCTGAAGGGCTCTTCAATGTCATGGAGAGTTGTGTCGACAATGGTTTAGGGCCTTGTGTGGTGTTTTTGTTGTTGTTTAGACTGTAGCTAATGGATGTGCCATTATAGTTGTTATATATGTAATATATCAATTTGTGTTCATTTACAGACAAAAATGTCGGACCGGGTCTACAGGTTCGTACGTAAAGTGCGTTAGTGGCTTGTTTTGACTGGGTGGCGCATAGATACGATAGTTGTTCTGTTCAGCGGGGAGGCTCTTTCATTCCACCCGGGAGTGAGCACGGAAAGATGGGCCGCAAGGCTGCCTATGTGTCTGCTCTGCCACAGTGGAACTTGATGTTCCATGATATTTAAATGAGAAAGGGGGTCTTTTTCTCATTTAAATAGTCGCAGTATCAGAAAAAAGTGCCTTTACTTCTGTGATCTCAGGGGATGGTGTAAGTCAGTGCTCCTCAATCTTTTCTCACCCTCGGCACACCTAAGCCCTTCCCAGAATTCCGCGGCACACCTAAACCCTTCCCAGAATTCTGTGGCACACCAAAAGCAAAATATACAAAAAAAAGCAGGAATTACAAAGTACATACACAGATATTACATTATTTTTTATTTGATAAATTAAAAAATTAAAAAATCACAGCTAATAACTTTTTTTTTCTTATAACTAATTTACTTATGTTAGCCCCCCATCATGTGTCTCCAGCCTCCCTAGTAGTTCCCATTCATGTGTCTGCAGCCTCTCCAGTATAACCAATCGTGTGTCTTTAGCTCTCCAGTATTCCACATTCATATATCTGCAAGGTCTTCCAGTGCTTTTTCTCCTGTTGGAGGCATTGCATCGTGGCACACTTGGCAACATCCCGTGGCACACTGGTGTGCCATGGCACACTGGTTGAGGAGCACTGGTGTAAGTAATAAGTGCAGGTCATTTGCCATGTGTTTATTAGATAAATATTAAAAGATTTTTTTTTTACATACTCTGGATCAGCTCTAGTGTTTACAAGTGGACCTTACCGCAATCAAATAATTGTCTGCATATTGTGGTTTTTTTCTTGCATTTTGATATCATTAATTTACTATTTTCTAAAAAATAAATTTGTTTACCATTTAAATTTGTACATTGAATTTGTTACAGCAAAACACTGATGTGGCGTTGATATTTAAGAAAGACCTTCATTGATCTAAATATTAAAAGGTTGTTCATTTCCGCATCTTGTTCTCATTTTTTACTGTCTTTTTTAGCCTTTTATTAATGAAACGTAGCACAAACATGACAAAATTGTTCCTATTTTTAGAGAAAGGACAAGACTTTAGAATCAAAATCCCTTCAACAGCATTTTTCTGACTAAGCAAGCATCGTAAGCAATAACATTAGGGCTTTAAAAAAAGGAAACATATTAACTCCAAAGTTACCTACAAAACTTTGTCTCAAAGGTTAAATGCTTTGACCAAATTTGTTACCTGAAAGTAGTGCAATAAGCAGTTAAATCAAAATCACTATATTGCTAAATTTTGTTTTTGTAAACATTTAATTCTTGTTACAGTTAAAATAGTTTACAGGAGTGAACTGCAATATTCAGCTATCATAATTTAAAGTCATTAGCGATTAGTAGTATTTACCCTATTGGGTTGATTAGTGTAATATCAACTGTTTTTCAAGGTATTGCATTGTCTTTGGAAAGCTTTAGCCTAAGCCAGGCTCAGATTCCGAACAGGGTGGGCGATATCACTATTGGCAGACTTAAAAATATATGTAACCTGAATTATAAATAAATATTTAATAAAAGCAGTGCAAAATACATGATATGGGGGCAGGGTTATGTATTGCCAATTAAGTATTTTATGTAAAAAGTTAAAAGCAAAGACAACATCTACTGACTAACACTTCACAATCCCAGGGCCAGCTTAAGGGCCATTTAGGCCTGGGTCTGAATATTATCAAGGAGACACACTACATCCTTAAGCACTGCAGTGGGAGGTATGGAGATCTGCAGTGTGTGGGGGCCTATTTTCAGATGGAGGCCTGGGACTCTAGTCCCATTAGCCCCATTGTTGACCTGGGCTTGCACAATCTGATAAATGGATTAAAGAGATTTATCGTGACTTCTATGCAAAGCAGGTAGTCTCGGCAACCTAAGTGACCACCACTCGAAACATACAGCATCCTAGTTACCACCTAGTTACATACAGCATCCTAATAACCACCACCCTGTACATACAATTGCATAGTGACCACCACCTGAAGCACAGAGCATCCTAGTGACGACCGCCTGAAACATACAGCATACTAATGATCTCTGTTCTATACATACATCATATTAGCAACCACCACCCACGACAGTCAACATCCTAGTCTTCTTAAAATAAAATAGGAGCTGCTGAGTGGCCTCCAGAGGAGGGAAAATTCCCTGTAAGTCCTATGACCGATCTGCCCCTGATCTACACTAGATGAGTCAAACCATAGGGCTCCATAAGTGTTATAAAACTATAAATCCCAGCAACTCTGACTGAATAGGCATTGTTGATAGCTAACAAAGCATGCTGGAATTAAGGCGTTAAGGAGGAGCAAGGGCTAAATAAACCAGACACCTGCAAAAACATTTATGTCTGTGTTTCAAGATCTCCTGTGCCAAACTGTCAGTTTTCCTTCAGAGCTATGGACAACAAGAAGCTATTTGGTTTCTGATCTATGAGCATCAGTTCATACTGGTTCAGGTACTGGCATTACTCTTGACTGTTTCACCACCATGTTTCTAGTTTTCTACCGTGCACTGGGCTGCCAGGGAATCCACTATCCAAGTGGCGGTTATTCAGCTAAATGGATGGAATTTTTTTTAAGAATGTTGTATTAAAATAAGGTTATTTTAGTAATAGAATCATAAACCAATGGGTTGAAATACTTAATATTGACCTTAGAATTTGTTCTATGCATGCTGGCCAGTGGATGACCATAGGATGGCTCTTATGATCTGGCACTGTGTGCATTGAAAAGATAACAGTGGTTACCCAGACCTCATTGCTGGTGGGATGGGGCTCACTGTATAGTCCATTTTCAAGACTCCCCACCACCCTGTTCTCCGCCATTTGGACCTTTGGACCTTGTTGAATGTTGCTCTATTGTTGCTGGCTGTTAAAGAGCTCCCATAACAGTTCTAGCTTCAGGGCCCTAAATTGTAGGTATGCCCAGTGGCGTAGGTACTGGAGACAATGGAAGCGCTGGGCTCCGCACATTAGCCTGGGCACTTCTCTGTTGTTCCCATGTAGTGTCGACACTGTTGTGTCCCTCCCTACACTTTCTGACTCCCCGCTTGGGTCCCCGCCAGGACTTCCTGGCATTGTCTCCTGTCCGCGGCCCTGCTATAGTGAGTGCTATGCTTTGTGGCTGCATGTGTTTCAGGTCCAGGAGGTTGGGAGCCAGCGGCAATACATATTCACTAGTTATGCAGTGTAACTAGTGAATATGTAACCCCACCCCTCAAACCTGAATCTGCCATGCTCCTAGTATTGTGACAGGCCGGACTTAAACAGTGTAGAGAGAGAGGTTACATTACACAAACCCCCTCTCTCCACCCTCCACCTCTCCACTCCATCCTCCCTTACACATACTGTCTGGCATGATGTCATCATGTTGGGCGTGACGTCATCACGTCTCGGTGGGAGGAAAGGGGCACCAACATTTATCTTGCCTCCGGGCACCTTGGTTGAACTTACATTACTGGACTAGCCACCATTTGAGGTCTTATAATACTTAGCAGGTTTTGGCACTCTCATTTTACTGTTCTTCTTTTAGTGGTTAGTAATTGTAATGTAGATTCATTTTCTGTTTCCTATTTTTATCCATAAATACGATCCCATAGCCAGGGCTTCATTAAAGGTAAACTTAAGTGTTTTTATTTTGCTGTTATTTCATGTTTGTCATTGCCAACTTCTGGTATATGTACTTTTAATGCATCTACTGCATTTTATTGTGGGTACATTAAAGTAACATATAGGTAACAGAGTAAATACAAGGGAATTTTCCTCTGGTTCTGCCAGTTCTGTAACTCCTGGAAGTACAATAATTTCAGAGTAAGTAAAATCCTAACCCCATCTCGGGATGGCATTAGGATAGAAAATACTTACCGACTATTTTGGCTGCAGCTGTCACTGTTCTCTGCCTCCTGTAGTCACTGACTGCTGACAGCCATCTAATGCCAGGGCCTAGATATATGTGTTGAGGCTAAATGCAAATGCAACCTTATTGTCGAGGCTTTTGTATCCTTTGCCTGTCAGCAGCTGCACACTGTAAAAGCTGGTATGGCAGCTGCAGCTGAAGACATCATAGGGAGAGTTTAGCAATTTTAGGCTGAATATGTGTTTCCCACACTTGAAGGTTTCAACTAGATTTTACAGATAGAAAGTATTGGTGATTTGTGGTAAAAACATGTTCAGTCTTATCATTGGGAGGGGGCCGCAGGGGAGGGGGGGGGGTTTGGTGGAGGCCTTAGGGTTAGGGAGGGGCCTATGTACAAATCCTGCACAAGGGCCCCCTCACTTCTTAAAGTCCTATTCTTTACCTTAACCCTCCCCTTCCACTAGCCTAACCCTCCCCTTCAATTACTCTAAGCCTAACCCTCTCTTCCTCGAGCCTGACCCTAAGGGCCAGATTTACTAAGCTGCTGGTCTGAAAAAGTGGAGATGTTGCCTATAGCAACCAATCAGATTCTAGCTCCCACTTTCCTATTACATACTAGAAAATGTCAGATGATTGGTGGCTATGGGCAACATCTCCACTTTTCGAAACCTTAGTAAACCTGGTCAAAAAACTCCCCTCCCTGTAACG
Organism: Limnodynastes dumerilii; assembly: GCA_011038615.1. NCBI lineage: Eukaryota > Metazoa > Chordata > Amphibia > Anura > Limnodynastidae > Limnodynastes > Limnodynastes dumerilii. The sequence continues at coordinate 187,266 of WWET01003034.1, forward strand.
TAACCCTAAGAATCCTCTCCTCGCAGCCTAACCCTAAAACTCTTCTCCTCACAGCCTAACCCTAAGATTCCCCTCCCCATAACCTAACCCTAAGAATCCCATCCCTGCAGCTTAACCCTAAGACTCCTCTACCAGTAGCCTGACCCTAACCCTCCCTTTCCATTACCCTAACTCTAACTCTCCCTTACCCAGAGCCTAACCCTAAAAGTCCCAGGAGAGTGTTACTCACCTCTCCGGTCAGTCAGTGCAACGGGTCTGCGGCAGGTGTGTCAGGTCTGCGACTGCCTTTTCGAAATAGAGACAGACGGAAATTATCTTTCAGCTGTCTTTACTTCTAAAAGGGCCGTTTCTTGCCGACATCTCAATCCCCTAGTAAATGACTCCATGGTCCACGAAAAAATATATAGAACTGTGGCAGGACCAGTGGATAGGTCCATCTGCATTACAGCAAATCAGTATAAACTGACCTCTTTATTTATGTATTTTTCTCAATTTTAGTCATTAAAATCTATAATATCAGACATATCAACCAATAATATAAACCATACTGATACTTCATAGCCTTCATCCTGGGAAATAGGCAATTGCTGAATTTTCTATGCCAATGGTTAGCTTTTGTTTTGATTTTATTCTTTCTTTCTAACAACAACTTAAGTCTTTTAATGGTTTCTAATAATTGGGTACATCTCCCGACAGCCTTAAGACAACTGTAATTTACAAACACTGGATTGATTAATGGTACATCCACACTGCCAGAGGGTTATATATTTGACTTAATGATATTACTTAGGACCATGTTAGTTAAGAAAGAGATACTCGTAGGCAGCATAAGATACACTTTTTTTTTGTTAAACATCTCCTTTATTCTATATATACTGTTCTTAATCGTTTATAGTTATTTATAGACATAATGCATTGTGACTGCCATTCCTAGGGAAAAAAATTATACATCCGTTAGGGAATTTATAACACTACACATACTTTATAACACATAGCATTCAAAAGCTTCTTTATGTATTTTGTTTTGTCTGCTGGGAATAGAAAAAATATCTGCGTAATTTATAAGTTGAAATTAAAGAAGCTATACAAAAAATCTGAAATTCAGTATTAAAATATAATATAGGAGACACTTTAACACATAATAAAGTAGCCCCGTTCTTGTATGATAATGATATATAATTGTTAGGTGGATTTCAAAGAAAAATCTCCCTATAAAGAATTTTATCTGTTGTGTTCTGGGGCCAGAACTAAGTACTAAAGCAAAGTTGCACAAGCTGCTTACGTAACTTCGACTGTTTGTACGTTCTGCGCATGAGCACGGCAGATGTTACGCATCATAACTTTGGTCGGTCATGACTATTTCGTAACTACGTACGAAGGGGCGTGTCAACCCTACGCTAGCTGTAAATTCGCAATGGAGGTGGAGGGAGGCATTTAAATTGCACAGTATGGGCTGGGTTAGGCTGTTACAACCATCAGGACGCTACGTATGAGCGCGGTTATGCTTGGAAAAATAAAGGTAGGGTTTGGTAGTTGTAAAACAGCTAAATTACGAGTGACCGAGGGGAGTGCCCGAGGGGGTGCATAGTACTTACGATTGCGTAAATACGCTATGCGATTGTACTTTAAGTTCACTTATGTCTGGATCTGGCCCTTGGTTTGAACATCAATCAAGAACAAGCCATTGCTTATTCAACTGTTTGTAATGCACCCAATCTTGAATGTTACTTTAAGATATTCTTTGTTAAAGATATTCCTAAAAGCATGGCATAGGTATGGTACGAGTGTATTCATGATGACAATGATGATGATGTTTGTCTATAAGCGTTTCTTGAACTTGTACATATCATAAGATTAGCGCATTGTACCACTTATTAATATGCAGAACTGATTCAACAACCATTCAAGCGGAGTGACTGCGCAAGACACCACACCACTGCACTGCTTCAACAGCAAGCAGAACAGCCACAGAGCACGGACATTGCCTGGCCCATTAATAGAGAGTGTTACTAGCATAGTTGCCAAGTCCGCTTATAACAAGCGGAATTGGGCTTGTTTTTTTTCAGAGTTGCGGCATTTTTTTGCTGGCCGCGGGTTGCGGTTTTTGGGCTTGTTTTTTTATTTATTTTTTTATATAAAGGTGTCGGCAGAGCAGCGGGGGAGAAGATAAAGGCCAGGTAAAGTATGAGGTGTGAACGGGTAAGTCTTGTCCGTCCTGTTTGCCCCGTCTTTCCCTCTCTTCTCCTCTGTCTTCGTTTAGTGTTTCTTGTTGTTTGTTACAGAGCAGGCTCTACTGGCCTGGCTCTTCCCGCTTCCTTCTCTGTCTTGCTTCTTACCTCCCTCACTCCCTCTGTGCTTCTCCTTCCTCTTCCGGGCGTATCTCCAGGGGCCGCGACCTCGGGGAGTATTGCAGCCCAGACTATCTCCACCATTAGGGGCTCTAGTGAACACCAGGTCCTCGATAGACTCCGCACCCTGGTTGTGTGGAACCTCCTGCAGCATCTCTGCTCTACATTCAGTTCCCTGGTACCTACTTCTGCCCCCGGCTGACTACTGGTACCATAACATACTCATCCCTCTGATGAGGTTTTGCAATGATATGGGAGATGTTTGCTGACATTGTAGGATCTGGCATTCAATTTAAATATGAATGAAGTCCCACTGCATGTGCATTGTGTTCATGTTGGGACTTTTACATCTTCAGACAAAGACACGTCGCCTGGTCAAGGTATGTTTGAACTCTTCCATTTTTTTTTCTTTTTACCCACACTCAGCGGTGTCCCTCGTTCAATATATGTGTATTCTCGCGGTCTCCACATATACTTCCCTTTTCCTCCCCCTAATGACAACTGGGAGACATATATTGGGAGACTGCTGGAATTCTTACAGTAACACCATCTTCATATAATGTTATTTTATCTCTCATAATGGAGTGAAAAACTCAGCTCCGAAAGTAATTTAAATCTGATTTCATGCATTATCACTTGAAAATGTATTTCTTTGTTTTATTACATGTATTTTTTAAACTTATAATCAAGATTAATTGTAATGTGTAGCAGAGCCCCCCCACAAGATATTTGCCCAGTGGCCCCCTCAAACCTTAATTCGGCCCTGCCTAGGAGTTATTTTCAAGATGAGATTATTTTGCAATCGGTTTAAAAAATATAATTTTTTCTCAATTTACATTCTGATGCTGACTATGTGTACTTTATGATATGCGTATTGTGAGAGAAGCATAACATTCTGTTCTATTTATATTTATTTGTATATTTTAGATTTTTTTTGTATATTATTATTGAATGGATATTTTTTACACTTGATCTGCGTGTCTCTCAAATCACAACTGTCAAGCCTATTATTGTGAGCATGGCCACTTATCCTTTATGGAGAGCTTATATAGCATATTCTATTAAATTCAATTGTAATATTTTGTTTATATTTAAAGGCCTTTTTATTTGTTTTTCTATTGCAAAATTACATTTTTAATCAACAAAGTATTTTAATATTTCTTATTTATAAATGTAATTAGATGTAAGGGTGATTATTATTATCAGCACTGGAAAACATAGAATAGATGTACAGTATCAGTTGACTGTCACATATTAATAAAGTCAAAAACAGCTGCAAGTAAGAACTGTGCTAACACAGTTAGTTATGTAACTTTCTAAATAGCTTTATTCTTTCCCACCAGTAAACAGATCTAACACATGAACTCAAACCTACCCATTTGACTGCTGATTGCAAAATCCAGTCTTCCTGCACTTGAAAAACAGAGCAGCTGTAATATGCTATACATAAGTACATAAAAACATGAACATATTTTTAAAGGCCAAACTTCTAAAGTAATGATAAGCTTGTCCAAAACATTAGATTTCAATCTCTGTTCATATTTGTTTAATACTGTATAAACAATTAATTTGTTTTGCTTAATACAATATCATTGTGCAATTCTGTTATGTCTGTTTATAAATAGATCTCATGAGATACCAAAATCTGTAATATAGAGTTGGTCTATGGAAAAGAATGTCAATGGAGGAATATATAATGCTATCACTTATTGAAAGTTTACATTTGTACATTATGGATATTATTTGTGATTGAATGCAAAAATAAGGTTTTATGCATTAAAATACTTTAACATTTTAAACAATGTCAACACATCATTAGTAAGTTTTCTGATACCTTAAATCAAAAAAAGTTTCTGACAACTTTAATCAAGAGAAGAACATTATTTAGCTTTTGAGTTTCTATTATTCAACTTTCTTCCCACACACCAAGCTATTATTGACAATCGTACTTATCACAGTACACATATTTGGGTAGATTCAGAACTACGTTTGCCGTACGTTTATTCGCGTAGCGTATTTTCTAGTGCGTATATTCTATACACTCCCCTAGCCACACCCCTTGAACGTACGTATTTTGTCAAGATACGCTTTCCAAACCCTACCTTAACTTTTTCCAATGTAACCGCAGTGATCCGCATACGTACGTATGGGCTAGACGAATTTACGCAGCTAAGCACGCCCATACTGTACACTTTAAATACAACCCCCCGCCTACTTAACATATTTCAGACGTATTTTGGAGTAACGTAAAATTGGCACGCCCACACGTAAGTATTTACGTGACAAATACATGAATGGCCCATACGTTCACAATTCCGCTACGCTACTGAGCGTATTTTCTATGGTGCGCATGCGCAGTACTTACAAAAAGGCGATTTTACATCTCTGCCACGCGTAACCACCGCCATTCGCTCACAAGCGTTGTTCTGGATCAGGCCCATTGTGATGTTCTGTTCTTATTTATTTATTAGCAGGTTTTTATATAGCGCTAGCAGATTACATAGTGCTGTACAGAGAATATTTAACATTTACATCAGCCCCTGTCCCATTGGAGCTACATTCTAAGTTCCCTAACACACACATACACACAAACACACACATGCACACATACACACACACACACACACACACACACACACACACACACGCTAATTTAATCAGCAGTTAAGTAACCTACCAACATGTTTTTGGAGTGTGGAAGGAAACCAGAGCAAACACGGGGAGAACATACAACTCTACACAGATAAGGACTAGTCCAGTAATCGAACGCTGTGAGACACAATTACAACTCACTGAGCCATCGTGCTGCCTTTAAAACCAATCAATGAATAAAATAATGCTGTCCACACATTGGACCTGATTCACAATTAAGAGTGAGTTAGCTGCGGACAGATCCGCACCTAACTCACCCGTAATGCCCCTCAACCTGCCCCCATTTTTACAAACCTTATGGCACTTCAGAGTGCCATAGGGCTTCCTTAAGTAACTGTGTATATTTTCCTTCTTAAGATGGAAATATGCACAGAGAATCCCTCCCCCCGCCCTCCCCTGCTAATCTAAATCCCTCCCCGCTCCCACTTTTACCTAAGCCCACACCGAGGTGGCATTAGCACGCCTCCTTCTGACTAAACTACTCTGTGCAGTCTTTAAGTGGCACATAGATTGCATAAATGACCTACTACGCATGCATAGTAGGTTGTTACAGAAAAGACCGTACTTAAAAAACAGCTCCTTGTATGTGATATCCATAATGCTACAGATGCTGGGGGCAGTGCATAATGCACACATACTATCCAATTTTTGGAGCTGTCTGTCTACTGCCCTGCACTATCAGTGGCATAGACAGACAGCTCCAAAATGTCTGGAATATAAGCAGCCTCAATAATAGATGGTCAGTAAATTGCAAGTAAGTTTCCAGTGCAGTGTAGTATCTTATTCTAATTCCGATGACAACGTCTATTAAGTCAGAGGGACGTTGAACAGGAATGTGTGTAAATAAATAAGCTTTCTAATGCTCATTGACCCTGGCTTACCACCAGGTGACTGAAAGGTAACAAACTCCTCAAAGACGGCTAACTTACAGGTCATTAGAACGGAATAACGCCGGCTCCTTGGGAAATATACTGAGGAATTGTGGAGTCCTTCACAGTGATCTTTAGGGAGGTCATTAACGCGGCATCCCACCGGCAGAAGATATCCAATCCTCCGTCTGGTATGCAGTATGCCTTCAGTTGTGACACCTCTGGAAGGAATTTCATTCAATAAGCTTGATTATATGCTGATAGATCTGGCTTCCTTGCTTAAAGTGGAAACAGCAATCCAGAAATTCAACTGATTACTTGTGGCAAGAAATGCAATCATAAATAGGGGAAAGCAGGAATCCAAAGGGACCAGATCCAGAGCCCCACACGTTTTCCGTACACGCGGGGGTCTGTAGGTCCGAGAGAGAGAGGGGAGTGCACGCCCCCTGTCACTCCCCTCTCTCGTGTGGGCTTTATGGCAGTTTACGCTGCCAAAAGCCTACATTAACTCTCTCATGCAGATCAGCGGCCCGTACGACCACTGATCTGCAGCAGTGTGGGAGCCCAGGGAGGTCAGGATTTGGTGCAAGGTCCTTAATGCGTTTCTTCAGTGTAACTGATTCCATCAGAAGGTTATATTAGTTGTATTTGATACCACACTAAGTGAACTTTTTTAATTTTCCGTCTGTTTTGTTTTGTTTTTTATTTCCGGGCAGCTTGGATTTTATTTCTTTTGTCTGCTTACTTTTCCACATTAAATACTGCCTTTTACAAAATTCCCTTCACATTAAAATGGATCCACTTGAGTCAAACACCTCTATTTTTGCCACTTAGTTCTAAGGAAATGATATTTTACTGTCCATTCTATAATAGTGTTTTCTGAATATTGAATAGAAATGACATTTATGCTCTTAATTAACTTTTCCATATACCAGCATATCTCAGTGGACTTCCATACATTTGCTACCTGCCATAACATGCTACAATGTATGCAATGAGAAGTGAATCTCTTAAATTAATATAAATTAGATAGTAAAGTATATTTATTTCCAAGGCTCGACTTGAAGGCCGGATGTAGGGGAAATGTTCTGTATAATATAAGCTACAGGTCTGGCAATGAGATTGACTGAATCACTGAATTGCAATTTTAACCTGCAATGAGTAATTTCTCCATAGGTCAAAGATCACATCTGTCATTGTGGAAAATGTAAACACTTGCCAGACTCTCAGAATAGAATAAGACATGTAATACCAAATCCATAGTTACCACTGGTTGTATGTGCCTAAGTTTCATGGGATTTTTGTAATGAAAGTACATTTATTCATGTACCCTAGCCCGAACACATACATAGTTAATCTGAATATTGCCTAGTTTTCTGTAGTCATGCATTATGCAAAATGTTATTTCAGCACAACTCAGAAAAGTAAAGCGGAAGCAATAAACACAGCCGTTATAGCTACTACTTAATATTTAAATTAATTACATTGCTATTTATTAGGATCTATGTTGCCTCTGCAAATTTATTACACCAATTCATTTGACTCTATATTTCCCAGTTTTTGCTAGACCTAAGCAACAGCCAACAGGCTTTTCAGGTACCCACTTGTTAAGTTGATCTTAACATATATCATCCTATTAGGAGTAGCTTAAGGGGATTTTAGTGGTTCATTTGTATTAATTTGTTCTTTGGGCTTTTTGCATGTGATGAATTGATTGAGGCATACCCTGATATCAATATAATCAGTCATGTAAGTCAGCAGTGTGGTTGTTTTTTTAATGAAGTAAAACATGAACACAGATAATGAAATCACATTTTTCACTGTCATCAATTTTAGAACTGTTTATGTGTACTTGACTATAAGACGCTAATATAGCTCTTGTACCAAATGACAAATTTAATCTTAATGTAATGTAGGAAAGTGCTGAAAGGAAATAAAAATAGATACATTCTAGTAACCTCTGAAAGTGCTATATTAACTCACTTTCATTAAATATTTTTGTTATTATCTGCATATTGATTCAAAATAAATTTGTTTCACAGGAGTTCAATAAATTACTGAACTTTATTGAGCGATTGTCTGGTACCCGTTATTTCTAACGTTGTGGTCTTCAACTTAGGATAAGGAAACTACAATGGGTGTAGAAGTAATAGCCTTTTTGGGGCCACACTCATCTCTGGGTCCATAGCAGCTGCATCCCCTACTCCCAATGTAGTTAGGCTACTGTCCATAGGGGTAACTTAAATTTAATGTGCAGGGCAACTACCATACTGGAAGGGATTTTAATCTATTATATCCCCCTGTATGTCTGCCCTGACCTTGACTTTAGATTATGACTATTCTCTTAGAAACTCATTGGATGCTATATATGATTTAATATTGCATTGTATAATTTGCTTCTTGACATTTGTAAAGTGTAGTCTCTTAGGAGGTAGCCTAAAAGTCTGCAATGAAATGGAGTTTTAAGACAACAGCAATGGTTAGAAAAAAATAAAATGGATGCCTACTAAACTTGAATTACTAACTGATCTTATCATTACCTGAGTTCTGAGAATCCCATTTCCAGCCCAGCACATGGCAACTGGAAACCCTTGTTGTGTTTGCTTATGAGAGTGCAGTTTCAGGAACAGAATGCTGGATGCCACTTTATCACAGGGTTGCTGACTCTCCCGGAAAATCCGGGAGACTCCCGAAATTTGGGCAGTTTTCCCGGTATCTCCGGGAGAGCCGGCAAATATCCCGCAAGCCCGGCCAGCTATCAATTACAACTGTAATCCCTAGAGTTACTAGGGATGGGCAGGGCTTGATGATGTCATCAAGCCCCATCTATCCCATGTAACACTAGAGGTTACATGAATGATTGACAGGTGACGGGGCTTAATGATGTTATTTGCATAAATTTGCATAATTTGCTGCAATCTATGGCTTCCCTCTGGGTTCTCCCAGAGGGAAGCTTTAAAAAGTAGACAACCCTGCATTATCAGTTATCATAAACCACGGTTGTCTGTACAAAGCAGCCAGAGACATGGTAGCCATTACACAGCACCCCCTACTGCATTATATAAGAATGCAGAAGAATATTTAAAATTGGGTGGTGCCAAGTCTTTTACTTTATGGCCCTAATAGAAACATTTATTTTTGTACAGACAGAAGGACATGGTACATGCTCAACACAGAATAAATTATTGTGAAATGCATGTATTTTTTTTTTTGTAACAGATATCACAGAACACACACTGAATTTAATAAGTCTGAGTGAGAATGCTTAAATATTTACATAAAGTCCTAACTGCTTTGACAGACTCTGCAGACTGACAAAGTATAATATTTGTACCCAAATAACTCAGGGACTGATCCAGAGTTTGAAAGTACAAGGAAACAGGTGGTAACTTACACAAAACCCTGTTGAAATTTAAGGGGAGGCAATTTAATTTTATTCTTTGCATACAGGTAAATGAATGTGCTTTTGCCCACTGAACACACATACACAACCGTTATATTATGAAGCTGTGATTTAGACTTGGGCTAGGAAATGTTTCCTCTCAACTCTAATTCTGTTTGCAACAGACAAAATTTGCCTCATCCTGTTTTCCTCTAATATTAAAGTTGTAGATTAGTCCATTTGTGATTATATATTGCAAGCTACAGATATTAAAATGTTACATAAAGTGTAAATCCTGTTATTGAGACAATTATATCTAATATGGACATTATGGTGGATAGCATATCTTATGTAACTAATACCTCTATTTACAAAAAAAAATAAAAAATATTGCAATCGTTACGTTACTTACCTTATCCAGACTCTCTTCTCCTTGCTATGAGCCCAGCAACTCAGATAGCAAGATTTACTAATCTTGCTATCTGCTAATTTACATAATTGGAACTCAGTGCTGTATGTCTCTGTCGGGGCTTAGGAATCTTAAGAGGTGCATTGTCCTGGTCAGGTAAGTTTATTTTTTATATATATTATTCCCACTGGAAACAGCCATAGTGTTACTTGTTAAGATGATTCTAGTGAGCAAAATCCGTGTGTGTGTGTGTGTGTGTGTATGTATATTTTATTTTTGTTATATAATTACAAATATGTAATAACATTTTTGATAGGTTTCATTTTAACTTAAAACTGGTAAGACGACAAAGTAGTACCTGGCTTCATAGCGGCATTGCACAGCTGTAAAAACCCTTCCTGACAGCTATAAATTCTGCTCATAATTGTTTACAAATCCAATGGTGCCCAAGATATACACTGGTAAATGTTTTACACATATTTTCCAACAATGGTCTTTGAATAATCAGAAAGGAAAGCTGTTAGAGCAACAGATTCCAGAGAACAAAATGGTTATAGAACATGTCTGGTAATATAAGCAACTCTATAAAAGGCATGAACAAGAGAGCGACTGGCAGTTACATATTGTCCTATTATAATTATCACTTTCATTATATGTCTGCTTCTGATCAAGGCATAAAGCAGTTTAATAGTATTTGTAAAGACATTTTGATTTAATAACCTTAATTGTAAAGACTTCTCAAATGAATACACTTATTTAGAATGGACCAATCAAGTAATTCAACTTTTTAAATATTGCAAGTTTTTTTTTTTAGCAATCTGAATGGTTTAAAATTTTACCTAAAAAAATCTCAGAAGACGGAAAAACATAAGATATGTTCCTCTGTGATCTGGTGAGGAGGATGGTGACTGGAGTGAGTTGTTTACAGTTTGTAATTCGTATCCTATGACAAGCAAAGGATTAGTGGCTTTAACCAAGATACATTACTAATTATATCTGATGAAGAGGTCAGAGCACTGATTGATTACACGTGGGACAAAGGTCACTGAGTACTATGCCCTACTAGACCTAATAATTAATGATGACTGGTTGTTGTATTTTGACTTAATTAATTTTTAGCATGCAGGTATCCTATCCTCCCTCATCTCTGCTAGTAACACTGCTGGGTGGCTGGATCATACAGAGCACTGACAGCACTTTTGCCATACATCCTGGCTGGTCCATTGTGTGTTATATAGCACTTGCCCTTATGTATCAAACCCACTCCTATAGAGTGAAAGCTTGTGAGCAGGGCCCTCTTACCCACCCAGTGTCTGTTATTACCCAGTGTTGTTTATACTGATTGTTAAGTTGTAAAGTGCTACGTAATCTGTGGGCGCTATATAAAAACCTGTTAATAAATAATAATAAAGCATATAAGGGATTTGTACAATTGTAAAGGCTTTCTGGTGGTATCACCATGTTAGGGCAGATAGAGAAGGGTGAGGGCCCCGCTTTGAACAGCCCTGTTTCGATAGGGCCGTTCTCTCCCAGCCATTTGTGAACTGACTGGGATATTGATTGCTTATGCCTCGATGAGACATAGCAAACACGGTGCTCCAATAGGTAAGTGAAATAAACTAGCCTTTCCCTAAATCTAACACTAACCCTTCCCTTCCTTTACCCTAACCCTAACCCCCCCTTACCCGCAGCCTGACCCTAACCCTCCTTTCTCCGCAGCCTGACCCTAACCTTCCCTTTTCCCTAGCCTGATCCTAACCCTCCCTTTTCTATAGCCTAACCCTTCTATGCCCCTAACACTAACCTCTTCCTAAGAGCCTAACCCCAACTTTCCCTAACACTAAAAGTCCCTTGAGAGGTTACTCACCTTTCCGGAGCTGTCATATGCAGCGGGTCTGTGGCAAAAATGAATGGCTGAGTATGCCGATCGTCACATTCAGCCATTCATAAAAAATATAATAAAATGGCTTCCATTCAAAATAGAGACAGCTGAAAAGGAACTTTCGGCTGTCTCTATTTCTAAAAGCAGCTGTTCGGACTGGAAATTCGCAACGATAGAGAAGGTGCTCCATAATGAGCTTTATAGTTCCAGGAAGTCATTGCTCAGGTAGTGGAGGGCAGTAGAGGACACAGGCAGCAAGGGGGCAGTATAAAATAATATTCTCATTTACTGCACCATCCAGCAACAAGGGTATTTATGTTTTTTGTGTCTTTGTGCAATTTTGCAAATGGACTGGAGAAAAAAGGATCAAGGAGGATCACTCCACTAGATTTGAAAAGGCACCTGGATCTCACTGCTAAAAGTCGCCCACCCCCCCCCATAGGATAAATGTGCATCATTATGTTAATGTTGGGTAATAGTGTGAGAATGCAACTGAGGTGTCATTAGGCGGGTATGGCCCCCCATATCCTGAATCACCCCAAATAAGACATGATACAATTCTCTTGGTTCATAGCAGGACCGTAATAAAGAAAGTGTGGCCGGTGCAACAGGCAGAACTTGGCATAAGACTCTTGTTACATTCTAAGCAGGAAGTATTGCAGCTCCCTGAAAACATAAGCTGAGGAGCTGAGCTTCTTGTCAGATATGAAACTAGAGAAACCCCAGAACTCAAAATCAAAGTAGACAAGAATCCAGGGATAGATTTACTAAGTTGCAGGAAAGGAAAAGAGATGTTGCCCATAGCAACCAATCAGATTCCAGCGCTGTTTACTTTATTATTATAGTACTAGAAAATGTCAGCACTAGGTAAATAACGAATTATGTTGGGATAGTGGTGTAACAGAGTGGTAAGAAATGTAATGCATTAAATATGTGTGATTTGAGCAGGTCCTTAATGAGGGCAGTGGGGCTAGTGCAAAACAAAAACACTGGAAAATTGTGGCCAATGGCACTGCTGCACTGTCCTTCATACATCTCTATCAGCAGGCATGGGGTCCCATTGCCTGACTGGCCAATGCTAATAACATTAAGCAGGGACATGTCAGGCATTGTGTCACTGCATTTGCTACCTGCATTTCTTATCTGCTGCATTGGTCACAATAACAGTGTAAGATGTGACCTCAGGACACATCTGTATGGCATTGCTTCTCGTATCTGAAGAATTCAGACAGCAGATGAAGAGCCCATCCTGCTGCAGAGCCACAGGCAGGGAAATATACAGGAAAAGAAGGAGAAAAGAGGAAGGGGGGTGTGAGTGGGACAGTAGTGGAGGGGGAGGAGAGGGTTAGAAAGACACACATTGGGAGAGAAGGGATTAAGGACACATAGGGTGACAGAGTTAAAGAAAGTTAGAGAGTTAAAGAAACACAAGGGCAGGGATTTGAGAAGAAAAGAAATTTAGTGTAAATTCTGAACTGAAATTACCATTCTTCATTAAATAAAAGTAGAAAGCTGTCTTTCCAATAATATATAATGGGAAACACAGCAAAATTGTTATATTGATTGCTACAAGGGGTTTATGACGTTCACTAGGATACAACGTTTATTATATGGCACTCATTAGAGTGCAGTGTATGCTGTATAATGGCCATGAGAGTGTTGTAGTGGTGATGGTTGATGCAGAGTGGTGACTGAACTGTGCATGCGCCAGATAGGGATGGGGAGATTTTGCCCTGGGCCCCTCCCCTTATCTTAGCCACACACAACTGTGACTGGAAAATAGCAATTGAATTTATCATTTTTTTCTGTGGAGCAGGTATAACAGATTTGCAAGGGCCTTAACTGCATAATTTCTATAGTAACCTACAAGTTATGCCATTTTTCACCACTTATTCCAAACACCACAAGGATTAATCCCCCTGCAAACTGTTGGCATGAATATACAGCAATCAGCGTAACAGGCTATGCTGGTTTCAGTCCACTGAGAATTTCGAAGACAGCTTTAACATACTTCACTGTAGGTTGACATTACCATTGTTAACAATTATTACTGGGATTTTAAAATGTACTGAATATAATATCATATTTTTATGCATAAGATATTGAGCCATAACAATAATGATCATATTATTACGCACTGAAATCCGACTCATTTATAACCTAGATTGAGTGGAAGCATCTGACCTCACACTGACCACTGGACATTTCAACAGTTCTATAGAAATGGCTGAACCAATATAAATAATTCAAAGTGATCTTTACTGCCAAGAAGGTTACACTTCTGTTACATAAAAAAAAATGATTGACAGTGTGATCTTTTAGAAAGTAAATGTGATGACATTCTAAAGATAAGGAATTTTACCAATACTATTAAAATTGTTATATGTATGCCCTACTTCTGGTGAAAAGGACAGTCTTTTTTCCAGATTTCATTGCTAGTTATTTTTGTTTATTAAACCAAATTGATCATTAACACTGGAGGAAAAGTAAAAAAAAATACCCAAAAATCCCATGATGGTTATTTAGTCATAGGTTCAAAAAGTACTAGGGAAAATCAGGGGAAAAAAGTTTTAAGTAATATGTTATACTTTAAAGTGCTTTCAATTCTATTTTTATCATCTCAATACGTGTTGACAAAACATATAAGTGAGTGCGTCAAACATGTTTTACTGCATTACATTTTTTTGCTATTACAGAAGATACACCCCTACTTGAAATGCTCATCTATTTTAAATGATATATGTTTAATCATCAGCATGCAAAGTGTCAATGACAAGAGTAAACAGACACAAGATTAATGGGTAATATGACACACATATTCAATAATCCAATCCAAATCAAGTTTCAGTAATAATTCAGTATACAATTTATTTACCGTTGATATTAGATTTCAATTATGGCAGTCTGTCTTTGACAAATCCCTTTAATCAGTAAGGTGACAAAAGTCCTGAAATGAGAGATTAGAAAGTATCAAGATAATCTGATCCAGTAACAGTGAGTGCTTAAAAACCTCTTATATCAACACTGCTCAAAAGCAATCTGTCTTGATCATATTCTTCAGTCCGTTGAAACTACAATGTATTTAGCAAATAATGAATAGCATTGCTAGAAATTTGGAGTAATGGAAATATGAGCATCAGTATGCAAGTAAAGCCATAATTATATTTTTGTGTGTTTTATGAATAGGCACATTTTCATGACATGATAAATAGAAATATAGCTAGTTCCCCTCCCAATTATTCAGTGAAATAAGTTTGACTAAATCAGTGGATGCATTTTCTAACACAGTTGGTATATATGCTAATGTTGCCTATCAGCAGCTGTTTAAACATGAATTTCTAGATGATATAATATCTCATAAATATATGAGGTCAGAATCCTAAATAAGGCTGGTTATACAGCTATCCAATAACTCTTAATACCCTTTTCACATCACCAACTCTGAAAAACCCGGGTCCAAAAACCTGGGTTTTTCCGGGAGAAGAAATACTGGGTAAACAAAAAAGACACCATTTAAGTCCACAAAAACCCGGTAAATTACTGGGTAAGAACCTTTCACATCTCCAATGAATTTCCCGGGTCTGCCTTGTGAAGCAACTGTCAATCATTGTAGAAATGACCTGATATTGGCTGCTTCACATGATGTAATTTAAAGGGGACTTTTCTGTTGCACGCAATGATGATGTCATTACATGATGGCCATTTTAACTGCATTATTGCGACGATGGCTGACGATCTAGTTGTTTCTAGCTCTGATACCATGATTTGGTGGATGATTTTGCTGCTTCAGACAGCAAATGACACTCTTGTGCAGATCATGATATTGTGTCAGATGGTTCATGCTGACATGGTGAGAAAACGTATGAAATTCATGGTGGAGTTGCGGAGGACATGATATCATTAAATTGCGCAGGAGGAGGGCATACATTAAGGCCACTCAAATGTCCATTCTGAGGTACACTACCTTCAGTAACCGGAGAATGTGGACCCGAAAGCACAATCATGCTGAAGCTTTCTGGGAGACAGTGGAAGCCTATGAGGAGGAGCAGTGGATTGCGCACTTCTGGATGTCTCATGGGACCTTTCAGTATCTGCTTGATCTAAACTCCCTAGTGCTGACCTGAAAGACCACAGCATTCCGGATCCCCATTCCACCCTGGAGGAGGCTAGCCATTGTCTTATGGTGGTATGCAACCCCTGGGGAATATCACACGATGTCCTGTATGTTTGGAGTTGGGATTTCCACCATCTATAATCTTGTGTGTGAGGTGACGGAGGCTTTGCTGCAAGCGCTGTATCGACGGTTCATCTCCTTGCCTGAAGGACAGCGTCTTGATTGCCGGCTTTCTGAGACGTGGCTATCCGCAGTGTGCTGGTCCCCATCTTGGCCCCTTTGCAAAATGTAGCGGATTACCATAACTGGAAAGGCTGGCATTCCATTGTTCTCCAAGCTGTTGTGGACCACAACTATTGGTAAGCATGTGCAGGAAAAGGGAATATGATAGAAGGAATATAACGATCTACAGGAGGGAGAGGGGGATATAATAGAAGGCTATAACCAGGTATAGGAGGGAGAGGGGGATATGATAGAAGGCTAAAACTAGGTATAGGAGGGAGAGGGGGTTATGATAGAAGGGTATAACCAGGTATAGGAGGGAGAGGGGGATGTGATAGAAGGCTATAACTAGGTATAGGAGGGAGAGGGGGTTATGATAGAAGGCTATAACCAGGTATAAGGAGGGAGAGGGGGATATGGTAGAAGGCTATAACCAGGAATAGGAGGGAGAGGGGCATAGGTATAGGAGGGTTAGGGGGATATGATAGAAGGGAAGAGATTTCCAATGTGCAGGTAAATTATGTGTGGTGTCACAGAATGCTAACTGTGTCATATTTTTAGCTTCACAGATGTGTTTGTTGGCTGGCATGGACGGTCTCATGACGCCCAAGTGTTGGCCAATTCTGACATCTGCCACCTGGCTGAGGAGGTTAGAAGAGGATACTTATTCCCCAGAGATCTAGCGTGCCTCCACAGGTGTGCAGCTTCAAGGAATTTCACCATCCATAGATAATATCACTCAATTTATTCATCCAAAGAATATATAACCGCAACCACCAACGCGTTTCAAATCCGATATGGACTCTTTCTCTTGGTGCACCTTGAGAAAGAGTTCATATCGGATTTGAAACGCGTCGGTGGTTGCGGTTATATATTCTTTGGATGAATAAATTGAGTGATATTATCTATGGATGGTGAAATTCTTTGAAGCTGCACACCTGTGGAGGCACGCTAGATCTTGTGAATAAGGAGTTGAGGAGGAGTATTTGGACCGGAGTTCTGCCTAACGGCTGGCAGCTCGGTGAATTCGTTTAACCCCTGCAAAGGAGAGAGAAAAGGACCATCAGTAGAGCATTAACTCAAGAGGGGAACCATGTAAGTGCATTTTTTGTTGGATATACTTACTTATAAGGTGACCATCTGCACTAGATTCCCCATTTTCTCGTTTCCGGACGGCTGAGAACGGCTGGAGGAGAGGTGCTTTATTTGATTTATTACCTGCAAAGAACAAAGAGAAGGACAGTGTAAGTGCATTAATACCATCATCTCTGTATTTTGGTAGTTAACTAGCTGCACTAGGTTGTCTTTCCCCATTCTATCTTCTGGAGGTACGGCAGGGGGACAGAGCCGGGTGCAAGAGACAAACTCTGAGCAGATAGCCAAGAAGTATAAAGTGTAAGCATTGGCAGGATGAATAGCGTGGAAGATAAGGCTTGACAGTCTTCATATTGTGTGTTTTCCCTTTTTTTTCCTCATAACTGCTTCGGGAGAAAAAAAAAAATAGAAGGACATTGGAAAATCAGAAACTACCAACAGACGTGAAGGATCACAGCAGAAAGTGAGAAGTTCTTAGTTCAGGACCTGTGAGTTGGAACGTTGAACATAGAGACATATTTTTTGTTAAAGTGAAATACTGATAAGACTTGGGACTTGATATATGATTGAAACTATTCTTCAAAATTGCATATAAAGGTTTAGAATTTACCGTTGTTTAGAGGGGGCGCTGTAAGAACATCAGGGTATTAGGGCATTTCTTTTGTTTTGTATATTGTATATTCTCTGTGCTTAGAGCGCAGATCTGGGGGTTAGTGTGACACCCCACACCCTGACCTTGTAGCTGACCCTAGGTCGCAGCATTAGTCAATACCATCTTTCTGTTATTCATACTGTCTAGTTGTTCGAGCATTGTGGCAGTCATGGCTTTGGTTGCAATTTCGACCTTACTCATTCTCTTCTTTCTTTTTGGAACGTTGTAAACTGTTAGGGGTTTAAAAAAATGGTTACATTTGGTAATTTGTGCTATTTAAAAATGTTGTTTAGTAAGCCATATGCTTGGGGCCTCATCCCTCTTGCACTTCTTGC
>WWET01003035.1:6489-23478 GCA_011038615.1 Limnodynastes dumerilii
GTCTGATTTGCCATCCGGGCAGGACGGTCTTCTTTCACGCCTAAAGTCTTATATTGTATTCCACCAAGCTAAGAAATAGTGATTCCAGCTTGTCCCCAGAGTCTGTATCCTTGGACTCTTCTTTGCGTGGCCTAGGTGTAGTCTGGACACTATGGTGTTAGGTGGACAAAGATGGTTCTGTTAGGAAAACAGCAGACCCTTTTTTGTTGTCCTGTATGAAGTTAGCAAACATGGTTGGCTGGCCTCTAAGGTTTAATTTGCTAGGTTAAATTTTTTCTACAATTTGACAGGCTTACATTCTGACTAACCGTCCTATTCCAGGTGGGCTGAGGGCTCACTTCACTAGGGCGGTTTTGAGCTTCGTGGGCGGCATGTCATGCCAAACCACGGAACAGTTGTACAGGGTCGGTACGTGGTCGGCTGTCCATATTTTTACTAAATTCCATAAGTTACAAGTTTTCACATCGCGAACAGCTGTACAGCGCATTCCCTCCCTTAGAGGTGGCTTTGGTATGTCCCCTACGTCTAGCAGTGTCCCCCATTGGAAGTAAGAGAAAACAGGATTTTTATTACTCACCGTAAAATCCATTTCTCTGATTCCAATGGGGGACACTGCGTTCCCTCCCTTGCTCTGACTAGTTTAGAATTCTGATTGTGTAAAGTTATTAATTATGCCCGCTCTTTGGGCTCACTTTGCAATCAACTGGTTAGTCCCCCAAGGGGGGGGGGATGCATAGTAGGGGAGGAGTGTACAGTTTAACAATTTCAGGTTTGAAGTGCCCTGACTCCACGGACCATCTACTATACCCCTATGTCTAGCAGTGTCCCCCAATGGACTCAGAGAAATGAGTAACAAAAATCCTGTTTTTTCCGCCTCAAAGAAGAAAAGAGAAGCAATCGATCGACGGAAAAAAGAAGATGCAGCGGCAAATAGTGAGTATAAATGTAACTGCAACCCTTACCATAACCCTAACCCTCTACTTCCCCGCAGTCTGACCCTAAGACTCCCTTTTCCTTTGCCTAACCCTAAGACTCCCTTCCCCACAGCCTGTCCCTAAGACCCCCTTCCCTTCAGCCTGACCCTAAGACTCCCCTCCCCTCAGCCTGACCCTAAGTCTCCCCTCCCCACAGCCTAACCCTAAGACTCCACTACCCTTAGGCTCACCTCTGTCCGATGGGTCTGAAGTGGCATTTTCAAATAAATTTGGCATACTTACCCATTCATTAAAGAGAGTTTTCTAATTAGTAATTTTTTCAAAATAACTTTTGTAATGCAGACTGCATCCCATTATGTATAATGGGGGAAACTAAAGAGTTTGTATAGGAATAAGGTAGTGGAGGTTAGGTCATTGTTGTAGTGGGGGCCTATTTTTTTCAACACTGGGCCACGCAATTTCTGATGGTAGCTCTTTCTGTATGTATAAAAATATATACAATATATATATACAATATATATACAAATAAATATATATATATAGATAAGAGAATAGAAAGCTCACCTATTCTCTCATACTCTATATCATTATTGGTATTCAGGAAAAAAATGTAAGGACAAAACAGAGATTACATATGTTCGAAATAGCTTCTCCTCCTCTCAGCTGATTCAATATCAACCAACTCCTGATTTTACAAGAAGACAATGGACTATGGACAAGAAGGCATGACATATAAATAATATACAGTCTTTAAACAGTGCAACTATTCTTAATAAATACCGCTTTACGTTAAATAGGTTGAACAATATGACCCTTTAAACCAGTATAAAAACAACCCCAAAAAAAGGTCCTTATGGCCTAAATAATAAACCAAATATTATTATTAAATATATTTTACAATAACAGTTTCTCAGTGTAAACGAACCACCATCCTATCTATTGGTACTCTGGAGCACAAAGCATTATAGAGAGAATTTCTCTTGATAACTGCACGTTCAATTTCCTTCTCGATCGCACAATTTGCCGATAGCCAATGAGAGCTATGTCTGAGGTCTGGTAATAACCATTGTTTATGTTATAATCACAGTTAGTGTATTGATTCCAGAAGGGGCGCCATGACTTTTAGATGACTTGGAGTTTCTACTAATGCAGGGAGTGTTTCACAGCTTGTACAGAGGCAGCTTGTGAAAGCAGTATGTATTTTGTGAGTCACACACCAGCGGCAGAAAGCAGGGAGTTTAGAGAATGAGCTGGGCTTAACCAGTAGGTGCTTTCACAAGACACATGCCTTGTAAACCTGTATGCACTAAACCCCCGACATGAACAATATGGTAATATGCATTTTGTTCTCCATTTCCTTATCTAGAACAAAACAGTTTTCACCTGCGGACAGTAAAAGTAGATTGCAAGGTGGGATGGGCGCCGAGTAAGTTGGCACAAAGTAGAGCATCCCTCGCAGGGCTGTGACCAACATGGTGGAAACCAGCAAAACAACCTTCACAATTGGAAAACACAGCGCCACCTGGTGTGCATCTGGCAGCATTACAGCTGTCTTCTTTACAACCAGCGGCTAGGTACAGCCTTCCCTTGCTGGATGCCTGGGAAATAATGTCCTGGGAAAGGGGGTTGAGAGAAATGATTGAGGTCTTTTTCTTTGGCTTCATAGTCCCAAATATTGTCATAGCTGAGGTCACTCTGGAAACTCTGCAGCTCTGCATAGTCATGGTCCAGGCTCTCTGTCTGTAAGCTTCCTGATGATGGCAGATCAAACATGTCTTCAACTGCAAATCAAACAGCGGAGATTGGTTACAGGAAATCAAGACATAGAAACCACATAAGGTATTGTACTGCTACCATTATCACATCATATTGCAGAAGCCATAACATGAATGTACAAGTGTTGGATTATGCAATACGGGAATTTCTTTTAGGGCTTTTTAAAGTAATTATTCTATATTTGTTTTCTTATTTGGCTTTGTTGCACGGTACCATAAAAAAAGTAATTTCTATGCAACTCTCCATCTATAAAAGTGCAACCAACAATGCAGAGATGTTGCTTGTTTCTAGTGAGCTTATTGGTTACTGGTATCATCCAATCATTTGAGAGTTGAATATTGGTTCAGCTCACAATATGGCTGCCACCATGTACTGCAGACCCATAGTACAAAGGGCAGGTCTTAGAAAGAACTGAATAAAAATAGATGTATAAAATTCAATCCCCCATACAGTTTAAACAGATGATCAGAACTAATACAGTATACAGGATACAATAAGGGGGCATATAAACGTAACATCAATGGGCAGACCTCCTGTGGAACTATCATATAGGAAAGCAAATAGGATAAACAGCATAGGATAAACATCAAGCAAATCAGATTAACAGCATAGAGGTGGCTATAATGAAAGGGCAAATGTGCCCAAAGACAGCATCTAAATGTAAACCCCAAGTAACAAGAAATCAACTCACAAAACCCAAGAAAACCCCCGAAAAACTAGGGTGTCTATAAAAATAAGAAAAGATAAATGAAAAGACAATATATAAGGCAATATATAAGGCAATAAGCCGGCAAAAATCCCAAACAAAAACAAAAAAACAAAAAAGTAAATGCATTAGAAATTAGCTAAAACCAACTTTACTAAATATCAAAGAATGCTAAAAGAGTCTGAAATAAATTCCGATTATAATGCCAGGCTAAATTGATGAAGCCAACAGGTAAAGGAAAAGAATATTCATAAGATAATTATCAAATCAAAAAGATGTCAGAACTCTAGCTTCAAACAAACAACGAAAGCAAAATAAAGAACAAATAAACTAAATAAGTACCCCCGGGAGATTAAAGCAGAATGATCCGCATCAAGGTAAATAATCACAAAAAGGTAAATAATCACAGAAAGTGCGTTAAACAAAATTCCTCGTTAAGCCCATTCGGAGCCATTGCATTACACAGAAAGATAAATTTCGATTCTTTCTTAAGGAGTAGTAAATCCCTATCGCCCCCCCTCCGTAAAGGAGGGATATGGCCAATCGGCATGCATTTTAAATCCTTTAAGCCATGTTTATAGGTGACAAAATGTCGTGCCACCGGTGGTGTCTTGGCATCAATGGAAGCATAAGCCTTCTTGATCGAAGAACGATGCAGAGCCATTCGCTCACGCATAGTCCGGATGGTCTTGCCAATGTAAATTTTAGGACAAGGGCAAACTATTGCGTATACAATATATTTGCTATCACATGAAAGTCTATAATTGATATTAATCTTCAGATTCATAGAAGGGTGTATAAACTTGTCCCCTAAAATTAAATGGCTGCAATTGATACAGCCAGAACATTTGTAGACCCCTTTTGTGGAAGCAAGCCATGTACGTTTGGGGGTGGGAATCACATCAGTGCATACTAAACTGTCCCTCAGATTGGTGGCCCTCCTATAACTGAAGAGAGGGGGTTCTTGTACCAAGTGTCCAATCCTAGGATCCGACATTAGGATATGCCAATGCTTCAAGGCAGCTGCTTTAAGATAACGAGAGAGCGGGGTAAATCGTGTTGGAAAAATTAGTCTTGATGGTTCTTGTTTTGTCGGGGTACCCTTCAACAGGTCTTCCCGACTGAGAATCAGACATCGTTGAATCGCACTATCAATTTCAGACTTTTTATAACCTCTCTCTATGAAGCGTTGTCCCATCTCTCGGAGTGAGGAAACAAGCGATTCCTTGTTGGAAACAATTCTAACAACCCTCACCATTTGTGAGAAGGGCAACCCTGTCTTTAATGGCTGGGGGTGAAAACTGTCCGCTCTCAGGAGGGTATTGCGGTCAGTGGGCTTTCGGAACAGTGATGTGGAGAAACCTCCTTCATTCTGGGTAATGCAGACGTCCAAAAAATCAATGGATTCTTTACTGTAGTTATAGGTGAAACGTATAGTCGAATCAATACAATTAAGCTGAGTAATGAAAGTTGTTAATTCAACATCAGTGCCTGTCCATAAAAGAAAAAGATCATCGATGAATCTTACATAGAAATAAATAAATTTGGAGTAAACACTGTCAGATGTAATGTAACGGCGCTCATAAAAGTCCATGAAAATATTGGCATAAGCCGGTGCCATGTTTGAGCCCATAGCTGTACCTACGCGCTGTAAGAAATATTCAAATTGAAAAAGAAAATAGTTCTTGGTGAGAATAAACTCAATCAGAAATAACAAAAATTGAGCTGGTGGTCCACTGTATCCAGGGGAATTCTCAATGAGATTAGCCACTGCTCGAATCCCAAGGTCATGCGGTATATTCGTATACAGGCTACCTACATCAAGGGTAACCATAATGAAACGTTTGTTAGTATGTTGAACCTGGCTCAATCGCCTAAGGAAGTCTGTAGTATCCTTGATGTAACTATTGGTAGCCTGTACCAGTGGTTGTAACATAAAATCAACAAATTGGCTAAGGGGCTGGCATAATGATCCTCTAGATGAAATTATGGGCCGACCAGGTGGGTTGTCGAGGGTCTTGTGAATTTTTGGCAAGATATATATAATTGGTACAATGGGATGATCTTGTCGTAAAAAACGTGAAGTAAGATCAGTGATCCATCCATTGGTCACCGCTACTCCCAGGAATACATCAATCTCTTTTTTATAAAGTAACGTAGGGTCAGAAGGTAGGGGGCTATAACAAACTCTGTCAGAGAGCTGTCGGTATATTTCATTGACATAGGTGATTTTGTCCATAATGACCACAGCACCACCTTTATCAGCAGGACGTATTAGTATATCTTTGTTCTCTCGCAGCGTTTTAATGGCTGTCTTTTCCTCAAATGTTAAATTAGAATATCTAGAATGGTGAAAAAGTTTCTTATCGAATGTATCACGTTTCACAAGACGTATAAACGTGTCAATTGAGGGATTGGAGACTTGGGGGTCAAATTTAGACTTAGGTTTAAACGGTGCTGATGGAAGTTCAGTAGGTTGTTTAGAGAAATAATCCTTAAGTTTCAATTGTCTGTGGAATTTGTAAATATCCACTTCTGTTTCAAACAGATCAGGTGTAGAGACTTGAACAAAAGAAAGCCCCTTATTCAAGATCGCCATCTCAGGGGGTGATGGAGAATAAGACGAAAGGTTATACACTACCGTTTCGTTCTGTTGGTATTGTCGCTTTTCAGATTTATATTGGCCCCTCCGACCGCCCCTTCTAGTGGTTTTTTTGTACGACTTCGGGTACTTATGTCCTCCCGTAAAAAACGATTTTGGGAGCCCTGTCTAGGTGGGGGGTTATCTGAATCGCTAGGTGATGAATCTAAATCAGTGAAAGATCTTTCAAATGGGCGGGGTTTATTCCTACGATACTGGAAGCGTGGTTTAGATCTAGAAGGATTAGTTAACCAGTTGTAGACCCTGTTATCCTTATAGTCATCCCTAACCGCCCTATATTTCCCTTTCTTGAACAGTCGTAAATCACTTTCAAACTTGGACACTGTATCATCCAGTTTTTTAAGCCAATCACATGAATTATCAGCCGCTAAAACTGGTAGACCTT
Organism: Limnodynastes dumerilii; assembly: GCA_011038615.1. Classification (NCBI taxonomy): domain Eukaryota; kingdom Metazoa; phylum Chordata; class Amphibia; order Anura; family Limnodynastidae; genus Limnodynastes; species Limnodynastes dumerilii. The sequence continues at coordinate 12,954 of WWET01003035.1, forward strand.
TTTAGTGTAACTCAAGAAGTTCTTTTTTAATGGTCTCACTGTCAGTGTTGACTTTTTCGATCACCAGTACCATCAAGTCCAACGAGCACTGGTTCAATATTTGGCACCATTGCTGGCAAAATAGCCTATCATTCCGACCAATTGTGGGCTGATTAAAGATACGAAAGCCTTTTGGAATTAATGCTTCCTTATGATATTGTGTTAAAGTTAACGCATGCAGTTTCAATTCAATTTCCCTTTTCCTTAATTTGCAAAGATCATTATAAATATCCTGAGGGGAATCTACATCAAATTCCAAATCGCCAGTATTGGCAGCAAGAATACGTGCAATCTCCTCAGGCGTAAATCTTTTAGTACCTGTAGTAAATTCACAGGTATCTACGCTGTCTGTCATAATCAATATTAATAGTAGAGTAATAATAAACAAAATAGTAGTGCGTGATGCAAAAAGTATACACAGAGAAGTTGGAAAACGCACCTACAATAAACATCAACCTCGAACAAAATCTGGGTGCACACCAAATAAGATAATATATAACATGGAATAGTTTTTCAACTATTGGCAGCACATCCAATCCCAAACATAAACAAAAAAGCACGTATAGGAGGAGAAAGCAATGATAAAGATTTATACAAGATCCAACGCTAGCATAAATGAATATAGGTATAAAACGCTCAGCAATAGCCACTTCAAGCAATGAGATCCAAGCATACAGGATAGTCAACAATAGTATCCTGATAACACCAATGAATATGATGCGCAAAATAATGCTATATAGTGCTATAAATAAATGTCAATAGACCAAACCATAAGTATTACTGTGGTGTAAGAAGGTAAATCAGCACAAAAGACAGGTCTAGCAGGATACATACTGATATCAGGCTGAATGAACGCATCTGAGTACAAAACAGTGCAAAAGTGGCTAGCAATACTTATCAAAACAGTATCTGGAGCAGGATCATAGCACAGCCGTCACCCGACAGCTGTTTCGGTGAATGAACACCTTCATCATGGGGTGCAGTGGCAAGGATGCATAAATCATTACCTGCTGCCAACTGTGGCTGGAATATATAAGCCCATGTGTAAACGAGCGGTACCGGAAGTGAGCGTCCACCGACGCATAGTGAGAGAGTCATAGATACCAGCGGAAGCAAGAAAAATGACTGACAGGTAGTGAGGGCACCATGGAAACCAGTAAACTACCGCTGGTGTCAGCGGAAGTGCGGCAACGGAAGCCAGGTAACCATGGTGAAAAAGATAAATAAAGAGAACAAAAAGAGAAAAAAGGCATGACAGCTATAAAGAAATAAAGAAACCTACATAACGCTGTAAAAGCAAACCCCTGCAGACCCATAATACAAAGGGCAGGTCTTAGAAAGAACTGGATAAAAATAGATGTATAAAGTGCAATCCCCCATACAATTTAAACAGACAGTCAGAACTAATACAGTATACAGGATACAGTAAGGGGGCATATAAAGAACACGTAACATCAATGGGCAGACCCCCTGTGGAACTATCATATGGGAAAGCAAATAAGATAAACAGCATAGGATAAACAGCAAGCAAATAAGATTAACAGCATAGAAGTGGCCATAATGAAAGGGCAAATGTGCCCAAAGACAGCATCTAAATGTAAACCCAAATGAATAAGAAATCAACCCACGAAACCCAAGAAAACCCCAGAAAAACTAGGGTGTCTATAAAAATAAGGAAAGATAGATGAAAAGACAATATATAAGGCAATAAGCCGGCAAAAATCCCAAACAAAAACAAAAAACATAAATGTCAAAAAACATAAATGCATTAGAAAATAGCTAAAACCAACTTTATTAAATATCAAAGAATGCTAAAAAAATCTGAAATAAATTCCGATTATAATGCCAGGCTAAATTGATGAAGCCAACAGGTAAAGGAAAAGATTATTCATAAGATAATTATCAAATCAAAAAAATGTCACAACTCTAGCTTCAAGCAAACAACGAAGGCAAAATAAAGAACAAATAAACTAAATGAGTACCCCCAGGAGATTAAAACAAAATGATCCGCATCAAGGTAAATAATCACAAAAAGGTAAATAATCACAAAAAGTGCGTTAAACAAAATTCCTCGTTAAGCCCATTCGGAGCCATTGCATTACACAAAAAGATAAATTTCGATTCTTTCTTAAGGAGTAGTAAATCCCTATCACCCCCCCTCCGTAAAGGAGGGATATGGCCAATCGGCATGCATTTTAAATCCTTTAAGCCATGTTTACAGGTGACAAAATGTCGTGCCACCGGTGGTGTCTTGGCATCAATGGAAGCATAAGCCTTTTTGATCGAAGAACGATGCAGAGCCATTCGCTCACGCATAGTCCGGATAGTCTTGCCAATGTAAATTTTAGGACAAGGGCAAACTATTGCGTATACAATATATTTGCTATCACATGAAAGTCTGTAATTGATATTAATTTTCAGATTCATAGAGGGGTGTATAAACTTGTCTCCTAAAATTAAATGGCTGCAATTAATACAGCCCGAACATTTGTAGACCCCTTTTGTGGAAGCAAGCCATGTACGTTTGGGGGTGGGAATCACATCAGTGCATACTAAACTGTCCCTCAAATTGTTGGCCCTCCTATAACTGAAGAGAGGGGGTTCTTGTACCAAGTGTCCAATCCTAGGATCCGACGTTAGGATATGCCAATGCTTTAAGGCAGCTGCTTTAAGATAACGAGAAAGCGGGGTAAAACGTGTTGGAAAAATGAGTCTTGATGGTTCTTGTTTTGTCGGGGTACCCTTCAACAGGTCTTCCCGACTGAGTATCAGACATCGTTGGATCGCACTATCAATTTCAGACTTTTTATAACCTCTTTCTATGAAGCGTTGTCCCATCTCTCGGAGTGAGGAAACAAGCGATTCCTTGTTGGAAACAATTCTAACAACCCTCACCATTTGTGAGAAGGGCAACCCTGTCTTTAATGGCTGGGGGTGGAAACTGTCCGCTCTCAGGAGGGTATTGCGGTCAGTGGGCTTTCGGAACAGTGATGTGGAGAAACCTCCTTCATTCTGGGTAATGCAGACGTCCAAAAAATCAATGGATTCTTTACTGTAGTTATAGGTGAAACGTATAGTCGAATCAATACAATTAAGCTGAGTAATGAAAGTTGTTAATTCAACATCAGTGCCTGTCCATAAAAGAAAAAGATCATCGATGAATCTTACATAGAAATAAATAAATTTGGAGTAAACACTGTCAGATGTAATGTAACGGCGCTCATAAAAGTCCATGAAAATATTGGCATAAGCCGGTGCCATGTTTGAGCCCATAGCTGTACCTACGCGCTGTAAGAAATATTCAAATTGAAAAAGAAAATAGTTCTTGGTGAGAATAAACTCAATCAGAAATAACAAAAATTGAGCTGGTGGTCCACTGTATCCAGGGGAATTCTCAATGAGATTAGCCACTGCTCGAATCCCAAGGTCATGCGGTATATTCGTATACAGGCTACCTACATCAAGGGTAACCATAATGAAACGTTTGTTAGTATGTTGAACCTGGCTCAATCGCCTAAGGAAGTCTGTAGTATCCTTGATGTAACTATTGGTAGCCTGTACCAGTGGTTGTAACATAAAATCAACAAATTGGCTAAGGGGCTGGCATAATGATCCTCTAGATGAAATTATGGGCCGACCTGGTGGGTTGTCGAGGGTCTTGTGAATTTTTGGCAAGATATATATAATTGGTACAATGGGATGATCTTGTCGTAAAAAACGTGAAGTAAGATCAGTGATCCATCCATTGGTCACCGCTACTCCCAGGAATACATCAATCTCTTTTTTATAAAGTAACGTAGGGTCAGAAGGTAGGGGGCTATAACAAACTCTGTCAGAGAGCTGTCGGTATATTTCATTGACATAGGTGATTTTGTCCATAATGACCACAGCACCACCTTTATCAGCAGGACGTATTAGTATATCTTTGTTCTCTCGCAGCGTTTTAATGGCTGTCTTTTCCTCAAATGTTAAATTAGAATATCTAGAATGGTGAAAAAGTTTCTTATCGAATGTATCACGTTTCACAAGACGTATAAACGTGTCAATTGAGGGATTGGAGACTTGGGGGTCAAATTTAGACTTAGGTTTAAACGGTGCTGATGGAAGTTCAGTAGGTTGTTTAGAGAAATAATCCTTAATGGTTCTTGAAGTGGCAGCATGCCCTGGCATCCTTAGGCATGCTGGTGCTTGTAGCACTACAAGCATCAGCATGCCCTATACTTGGGAAACTTGAGTCATTTTTATGTAAGGGGTTTATTTTATTATACTTTTATTACTTTTATTTTTTTTGTTAAAACTGCATATGAGAAAAACACCCCTTTTCTCATTTAAATATCTTGGACCTCCCCGTTCCACTGGCACAGTGCTGTCGGATGCGGACACAGAAGGATGGGTACACTTGCGCCTGTCTTTCTGCGTGCTCCCAATGTGGGCATGCGCAGTGCTCATTTTGGCTGCTCTTCTGTCTGAAAAAAGCCGGAAGCACAACTCTGAATCAAGCCCATGTTGTCCATCATTTTAATTTATACTCATTGGGGCAGATCCAGAACTACGCTTCCCTGCGATTTTACGCGTGGCGGAGACATACATACACAGATTTGAACGCACTGCGCATGCGCACCATAGAAAATACGCACATTCACGTAGCATAATTTTGAACGTATGGGTGATTCACGTATGTCTCACGTAAATACTTACGTGTGGGCGTGCCAAATTTACGTTAGTCAACAATACGTGCGTTTTACGTGAAGTAGGCGGGGAGTGGTATTTAAAGTGTACAGTATGGGCGTGCTAAGCTGCGTACGTTCGCGTAGTCAGTACGTCCGTTAGCGGACGTATGCTGTTACGTTTGAAAAAGTTAAGGTAGGGTTTGGGTAGCGTATTTTGACAAAATACGTCCGTGCAAGGGGTGTGCCGAGGGGAGTGTAGCGAACTTACGTGTACAAAAATACGCTACGCCACACGTAGTTCTGGATCTACCCCATTTAGTTTAACTTTTTAGGTTGTTATGCCTCATGCATTTCTTGGGTCTCACTTCATTTCACAAAGAAGCGATATATTGAAAAGTATCTGGGATGACAGGGGGTGTATTATAACTCTTCATCCTGGGAACCATAATGTCTGGAAACTGCATGGCCGAGCCTACCCCTCAAATGAGGATAGCTTGAAAAAAAGTTAAAGTATTGGTCTCGTATTGTAAAGCCATGAGGGGAGGGGTTCAGAATGCAGTAGGAACAGAAGTCTGATTTTGTTCCATCATGAAATGTGCTGAAAAATGACTTCACTGAAAGGGTGATAGATAAGTGGAATAGCCTCCCATCTGAGGTGGTTGAGGCTAACACATTAGAACAGTTTAAACATGCTTTGGATATCCTAAATCTCAAACTAAATTGAGGGTAAATAGGGTCTAGAGTCAGTATAGTTTTAAATAAACAATTGGGCAGACTGGATGGGCCATGTGGCTCTTATCTGCCATCACTTTCTGTTATATGTTCTATGTTCTATTACTGTGCTTGTTGTGGAGTTATGGTAGCTGGTACAACTAATTTGAATCTAATAGGGAAGAAATAGATTTATGTAAATCACGTCATTAGGCTCCGCCCCTGTCAATCACTACTGTAATCCCTAGTGTTGCAGGGGTGGGCGGTACTTGATGATGTCCCTAATAACTCTAGGGATTACAATAGTGATTGACAGAGGGTGGGATTTAAGGGAGATTTGGCTCTCCCAGAATACCGGGAAAACTGGCCAAATTTCAGGAGTCTATTTCAGTTACAATTCCCAGTCATTCTTGTTTCGTTTTTGTTTTTAAACCCTTCATAATTGCTATCATTATCATTAATAGATATACGTCACAGTTCTGACAGACAACAATTTATACACTTTAAACAGTGGCAGTTGTTCTTGTATACACTCAGCTCCAAATAACCCCAATTTCTGCTCAGTATTCTATGCCACGACTCCATAAATGAGAACATAGTATAAAAGATATCATGAATGTGTTTATCTTTACTTTATCTAGGACACCTAATTAGTGTGTTGTTTCTTCTTTTCACACATTTCTTAATATAACACCTACTATGCTCTTTTATTAATTAAATAAATAGCATCAACTTTTAAAGTGAAGATGTCAACGTTACCGGTCCTGATTCAGAGTGAGGTGTCCCCCAGGGAGGTAATAAGTAGACTCATATACAATATTATATACTTATTTAATATGCAATATATCATTTACAGTAAATATGTGCTTCTGCAGAGTAGCTCAATCCAGACCAGGGGCCAGATTTACTAAACTGCGGGTTTGGAAATATAGAGATGTTGCCCATAACGACCAATCAGATTCTAGCTGACATTCTCTAGCCTGTAATAGGAAAGTCAGAGCTAGAATATGATTAGTGTTTGATTGGTTGCTATGGGCAACATATTCACTTTCCCAAACCCGCAACTTAGTAAATCTGGCCCCTGGAGTCGCAAAGAGTCAACCGCCGAAGGGTAAGTGTTTAACCTAACCCAGGGCCGTATGCAGAGCAGTAATTTTATACGCGGTCTTAAAGACGGCGTATACGCAATCTACGTTGCAACAAGTAACGTAGATGTCGTAACAAAATTACTGCGCATGCGGCCCCCTATCCTTAACCCTTTCCTACCCGTAACCTTCCCTTTGCCTTATTTTCAGCCTAACCCTAACTTTTCCTTTCTTCATCCCTAAGCCTAACGATCCATGCCCTACAGCCTAATCCTAACCCCCCATGCCCTGCAGCCTAACCCTCCATGCAGTTCAGTTCCTATATCAATAACTCAGTGTTCCTACATCAATATCTCAGTGTTCCTATATCAATATCTCAGCGTTCCTACATCAATATCTCAGCATTCCTATATCAATATCTCAGTGTTCCTATATCAATAACTCAGTGTTCCTACATCAATATCTCAGTGTTCCTATATCAATATCTCAGCGTTCCTACATCAATATCTCAGCATTCCTATATCAATATCTCAGTGTTCCTATATCAATAACTCAGTGTTCCTACATCAATATCTCAGTGTTCCTATATCAATATCTCAGCGTTCCTACATCAATATCTCAGCATTCCTATATCAATATCTCAGTGTTCCTATATCAATAACTCAGTGTTCCTACATCAATATCTCAGTGTTCCTATATCAATATCTCAGCGTTCCTACATCAATATCTCAGCATTCCTATATCAATATCTCAGTGTTCCTATATCAATAACTCAGTGTTCCTACATCAATATCTCAGTGTTCCTATATCAATATCTCAGCGTTCCTACATCAATATCTCAGCATTCCTATATCAATATCTCAGTGTTCCTATATCAATAACTCAGTGTTCCTACATCAATATCTCAGTGTTCCTATATCAATATCTCAGCGTTCCTACATCAATATCTCAGCATTCCTATATCAATATCTCAGTGTTCCTATATCAATAACTCAGTGTTCCTACATCAATATCTCAGTGTTCCTATATCAATATCTCAGCGTTCCTACATCAATATCTCAGCATTCCTATATCAATATCTCAGTGTTCCTATATCAATAACTCAGTGTTCCTACATCAATATCTCAGTGTTCCTATATCAATATCTCAGCGTTCCTACATCAATATCTCAGCATTCCTATATCAATATCTCAGTGTTCCTATATCAATAACTCAGTGTTCCTACATCAATATCTCAGTGTTCCTATATCAATATCTCAGCGTTCCTACATCAATATCTCAGCATTCCTATATCAATATCTCAGTGTTCCTATATCAATAACTCAGTGTTCCTACATCAATATCTCAGTGTTCCTATATCAATATCTCAGCGTTCCTACATCAATATCTCAGCATTCCTATATCAATATCTCAGTGTTCCTATATCAATAACTCAGTGTTCCTACATCAATATCTCAGTGTTCCTATATCAATATCTCAGCGTTCCTACATCAATATCTCAGCATTCCTATATCAATATCTCAGTGTTCCTATATCAATAACTCAGTGTTCCTACATCAATATCTCAGTGTTCCTATATCAATATCTCAGCGTTCCTACATCAATATCTCAGCATTCCTATATCAATATCTCAGTGTTCCTATATCAATAACTCAGTGTTCCTACATCAATATCTCAGTGTTCCTATATCAATATCTCAGCGTTCCTACATCAATATCTCAGCATTCCTATATCAATATCTCAGTGTTCCTATATCAATACCTTAGTGTTCATATATATATATATATATATATATATATATATATCAGCATATCAATATCTCAGCAATAGTTCACTTTGGGCTCCAATTATGAAGAAAAACTGGCTGGATCCAGACTTAAGAAGCAGCGTGAAATTAAGAGAGGAAAGTTACTCCTGGGCAAAACCATGTTGATTTCAGGGGAGTCAAGTTAATTGTACTCTTAATTAGAATTGGACTGGGAAATGTCACCTTTCAACTATAATACTATTTGACTCCCCTGAGATCAACACAGTTTTTCCCAGGTGTAACTTTCCTGTCTTATTTTCAATCTTTGACTATGTCACAGTCATTATCAGCATCATCAACTATCCTTGATCATCAGGGGCTCTGACCTGCTGTGGATCTGCAGCGTCAGCCTATCCCCACCATTAGGGGCTCTAGGGAAAACCAGGCCCCAGTTAGACTCTGCGCCTTGGAGGTTTTGTGCTGAGTTCTTAACACGGGGCTACTGAAATAATGTATTACCAGCTGATGAACCTTTATGCAAGACACTTTTTCTTGAGAGGGGATGTACACTGTTATTGCAAAAGGAAAAAGAAAGAAAGAAAGTGTGCAGCCTCTTGGAATGAATATATATAGTAGCACATAAGTGTCCCATCTTACCAAGAAATATCCTGATTTACTACAAAGTGGCATTTTCTGATCATTAGGATCAGATAACACCCCGTTTGGTAATACAGCTCATGCGCGAGCACCCCATTACCAGCAAATTGTACAAGGTATTTGTTAAGCCCTTACATACAATTCAGCTTTCTGCACCTTAAACTGTAATCTCTCAACTGAAGAAATGGAAAAATATAAAAACGTAGACAAGGAATATTGATAAATCCATATTATTTTATGAGTGGGTGATATTTAATTCAATACCATATGTGGCAGGGTGAGAAACAGAGACATAGGGCCAGATTTACTAAGCTGCGGGTTTGGAAAGTGGAGATGTTGCCCACAGCAACAAATCAAATTCTTGCTGACATTCTTTAGTGTGTAATATGAAAGTTAGAGCTAGACTCTGATTGGTTGCTATGGGCAACATCTCCATTTTTTCACAGTTTAGTAAATCTGGTCCATAGTCTGAAGAGGTTAATCAAGGGTTGCCTACTCTCCCGGAATATCCGGGAGACTCCCGAAATTTGGGCAGGTCTCCCAGCATCCCGGGAGAGCCGGCAAAGCTCCCAAAAGCCCCACCAGCCACAAATTATTACTGTAGTCCCTAGCATTACTAGGGATGTGCGGGGCTTGATGATGTCATCAAGCCCCGTCCATCCCCTGAAACGCTAGAGATTACGGGAGTGATTGACAGGGGACGGGGGCTTAAAGACGCAATTTGCATAAATCACATAATTAAGCCCCGCCCCCTTGCAGAAATCCATGGCTTCCCTCTGGGTTCTCCCGGAGGGAAGCTCTGAAAAGTCGGCAACCCCGGGTTAATCTCTTGGAAGTCTCGCGGAAACTCCACCCTTCCCTATCAGGAGGTGGGATGTTCTTCTTATAAACCCATCATACCTACTGACTAGTTAGGGAGTATTGTTTGCTTCCAAAGGCAGGTAAATTGTCAAGCCTGTAACCTGACACCTTACCTGCCACACGCTATATATATGCTTGTGTTTACTGTTTTTATCTTTTTCTTTTTTATTGGAGTTAAAGTGAAACTTATAAAAAGAATACAATTACCTTGACTCCCCCTGCAACAAGCATGGTTTAGCCCAGAAGTAACTAATTTCAAGCACTTACTTAAGTCTGGATCCAGCCCAATGTGTGTACCATTCACACAATACTGAGTACATACAGTAGCAGTATAGGAGAGACCACACAACGTGTAAATACGCACAGTCACTCCAGGTACTAGAATGTGTGCAGGAATGACAGCACAATGTTTTGATACACATTTGCACTGGGTACTGCATTGCATGTAAGGAATGGCCAAATGCACAGTGAGTAGAAGCACACAGAGTGCACATGGAGTGCGAAGCTGCGGCTTCTTAGGTGCATATAGTTAAGAAAATAAGTAGTGTGCATGCGTGGTCATAGTGACTACGCAATCTGCGTAGCTTTTACGTATGTAGATTGACTACGTGCGGACTTTAAAGACCGTGCATAGTTTTTTAGGTAAGAGGAGGCGTGCCACTGCAGCCTATGTAGAAAGTTAGTATTAGCTGGTGGGGGGCGGCATTTAGATTAGGGAGGAAGAGAGGGCTTGTCCTTGCGTATTTTCCCTCGAT
>WWET01003035.1:23499-43578 GCA_011038615.1 Limnodynastes dumerilii
CTACATACAAGGGAAAATATGCACAGGAACTTAAGGTAGTCTATGGCATTTGTAAGTGGCATTTGGCACCTAAAAACAGGGGCAGGACATGGGACGGAACGGGACACTTAGGTGCGGTTAAATGCTAAAACGCAGCTACGGATTTCACACTTAAATGTGAATCTGGTCCTTTGCTGTTATTACCATTTAATTTGCCCTTTCCACTCTGAACTGTATGTTGACGCTAATACAATGTTTGATGTCCCGTGTCCATTAATCTATAGAGATATCTTTATGATCATAGCCAGTTCTGTGAGGGTACAAAGTGATGGACTCTGGCTTGGCTCTGCGTAGTAGTGGCAGACTATATATAAATACCAATAGCAGTGTTCGCTTCTCCTTCCTCTGGGCAGTATTGTATAATTAGACATTGCTGCAGATGCCCTGTAGCTGATCTAGATAGTACATGCAGTATGCAATAGCTACACTCCCATCCACAGGGGACAGAACAGGGCTACATGAAAAGAAGAGATCCCAAAGTCACATGGCAGATCTAATAAGGGCCCACAAAGTCACTGCAGTGAGGACAAAAGCTACGTCTCAGCAGGCCTCAGTATTCTGAACCTTCATAGGCATTGTGAATTATTCTATTAATATAAATGTTTAATTGTCTCCACATGTGTATACAGCACTATCCTAAACCACACGCAATGCTGGTACAGAGCTTCCAGAAACGAATAAAAATAGAATTAAAGAACGATAATTATATAGACATATCAAAAAGCCATTTCGATTTTCTCCTGACAATTAATAAAAAAATAAAGAGAAAATGAACTTTACTTATCAATGGGGTACATTTTCCCTTCAGCTATTTATTCTACTCACAAATGCAAAAAGGAGGTGGCAGTGTTCCGGCCTAGTAGGGATCCTGTCACCGAGGAGTCAGTTTTCCATATTTGTTTTTCCCTCACAGTTGGCCCAAAATATGACAGACAGTTTATTATTAACCCTATGGAGGCAGCCCACTGTAGGCTTCTGTGGCATAAGTCTATGAAAAGCTATATGCTATGTAGAATTCTGGTTTAGGTTTTTAAGGCAAGTTCAGAGCTTTTCATAAGGTAAATGTTACCTAGGCTCTGGGCCATTTATTCAGGTGCCTCGAATAACAGTTGTAGGGCTCTATACACTATTATTTTTGTCTTTAGTGCTAATTATTCTAGCCGGGGGTTGAACCTCCTCGCAGTGAGCCTGTTTACCATAACATTTATATTTACCAATACTTATTTGTCCAGCGAGTTGGACGCCATCTTCAGAAACTTCGCTCTTCAGTCACAGTATGGTGCATGTACTCTCTTTTGGGACTTTGAATATTTTTAAGCCTTAACAGGAAAAACACTGTTCAGCGTGTTCCTATTGGGACTTTCAAATCTTCAGAGAAGGGTCATCTCGGTCAGGTAAGTTTAGACTCTTTCTTTATTTTTGTCCACTGGATTAATTAATGGTGTATGAACAAGGAACATCATTGGGGATTCCAGTGGGAAAATGATATATATGTGTGTATACTTGTGTGTGTGTGTGTGTGTATTCTTGTGTGTATACTTGTGTGAGTGTGTGTGATTATTATTTATTATTTTATGTTTATTAATTAATAGTTTTTTTTCTCTTAAATTGACATAAATATATAGTATAGCAGTCTTCCTATATACTGTAATATCCATAGCAGTTGTTAGGGGGGGACTCACAAATATCAGTGCTGGCCCACATTCAGTAGATTGAGCGGGTCTGGCAATAAAATCTTGGGGCCCAGTAACCTCTTGTTTTTGGTGGCCCCCATCCATCATCATTAGTGTCTGCAGCAGTGGATTACAGGGGTACCTCTGAACCTCGGGCCCGTCACAGCTGTCCCTCTTGTCATCGGGCCTGAGAACGGGCTGTGCACTGACCATCGATAGCCATGAAATGGCAATCTATGCTTTGAAAATATAGATCACTTCAATTTTATGTGATAATGGGCATTTTCATATGAAAACAGCCATTATTGCATGAAAATTAAGTAATTTAGTATATTGAGCCCTGTATGTAATAGAGTCGCCTCGTGTGTCCCAAAAAGTAAATTCTACCTTCTAGTGTCTAGTGTTAACCTCCGCATCCCTATAGATTTATGATATATCCTCCTTCCAAACTCCTCATATAAAGGATTAGTGCGTCTATCTGACATATTGCTGCTCTATGGAAACAGCCACAGCCCTCCTCTGTCATCGCAGTTCATAATAGATTTTGGCATACATACTAAATGGAGCATATCATGGGTATTCTTAGAAATTCCTCAGCCTTCTTCCATAACGTCTCAGTTTTATGGATTTCCTTTCATAATCAACACTCTACAAGCTTCACATTTACATTGCAACAAAAAAAAGGACTTCATATAAGAGCCACTTTGCCCATTCAGTGTGCCCTATAAAAGACAGAAAACATACTGACCTTAGACCCTATATGACCCTTAATTTATGATTAAATCAATCATGTTTAAATGGCCCCTACCACCTCAGATGTGAGGCTATTCCACTTATCACCTAATACCTACCACATTTTGTTGTTGGCACTTCCCAATGTCACCTGACCACCGTAAACGTTGTGCAAACACAACCAATATGGCAGTCTGGGTCCAGGTCTTTTCTGTAAGCGTGGTGCGTAAGTCTTTGTTTGATAGTTGGAAACTACACGTGTTTTCTCATAGATTCTGATTGACATGATTTTAGTTATTACTTGTGAGTGTATTTTGATGCCTTAAAAAAAAAAAGGGTTCGGATCCACAGGTCTGTGCGAGAGCCCACTTACTAACGTAACCTCCATGGAATGGAACTAAGGGGCTGTGCTTCCCCTTCGCAGGTAAAGGTGGGCAGGGGAAGCATTTAAATTATACAGTGTGGGATGGGAATCACATTTACGCACGGATGGATTGCTGATCCGCAATTGTGACTTATGGCTGCCTCACACTTTTTAGGAATGAGAGAAAAAAGTGACAGGGGTCGTTCACCCCCCTCTCTTGTGCGGATTTAAACACCTGCGCATATACGGAAAACGTGCAGGGATATAGATCCGATCCAAGGTGAGGAAGTGTTTGTATATGCATGCACAAGGATTTGTTTTGAGCAAACTCTTTATTTTATACCTGTATATTTAGAAAATGCTGATTGCAGGTTTGTTTTGTAATGCATGTCTGTCTCAACCAATCAGAATGCATTCTGTCCTATCCAACGTTAAGAGGAATGACACTTATTATTTATTTATTAACAGGTTTTTATATAGCTCCAACAGATTACGTAGCACTTTACAATTTTAACAATTAGCATAAACAAGACTGGGTAATAACAGACAGACTGGGTGGGTAAGAGGGCCCTGCTCACAAGCTTACACTCTATAGTACAGGGTTTGATACATAAGGGCAAGTGCTATATATCACACAATGGAACCAGCCCTGGTGTATGGTAAAGGTACTCAGTGCTCTGTATGATCCAGCCACACAGCCACTTCCCACCCACCCCGAATTTCAGGCTTGAGTTGGGAAACTTAATGTTGCCCCTGGCTGCTGGAGATTCATCTGTGTGAGCTGGAGTTTGTGAATCCCTGTGAATCCTTCTCTTGGGGATATGACTGCATAAAATTGCAAATCTGTATGTACCTTTATTATTTTTATTATTATTATTGTTATATACATAAGTTTAGTTAATATAAATTATTGCATCATGATGTATGCAAACTAACAGTTTTCTCATCATTTTCTTAACCTCAATCACAGTAATTAAAATCTAAAATGTAGTTTCTGAATTCTGATGTGGTTCCTTAAGGATGTACATTTAAGCTTCTATTGTTATAAGAATGTTCAGGGATTTAAATTGCAGCCACTACATCTTCACAGGCCATTGGTTCTGGAATGTTCAGCTGTAAACTTCTTCTGAGACTTTTCCTGCATCTGATTATTTTAATGATTGAACCTGTGTGCAGCCATTTGAGAGACGTGACTGTGTATTTGAAACCCCTTAATCCTTGCCTGAGCAACATGTAGTCTGTCAAAAAGTGTAAAGTGTTTGAATTAACTTTCCCTTTTGGCCTTCACCTGTCTTTACTGGGTCTTTTACTATGACCTCTAAAGCACTATTTCCGTTAGCTACCTATTTGGATCATTGTTTGTTTATTGATAAGCAGTCTTAGGGCTAGATTTTCTCAAAATCGCTGGAGTTTTCTCGTATTTAACGGAGATTTTAAAATCGACGGATTTACTAATCCAACCTCTCCCGCATCTCGCTGGAGTTTAATGTAATTTAACCTCGCTGCAATTTGAATCGAGATGGTTTCAGCCACAACTTATAAATTGCTGAATTTACTGCAGAGCGATTTGTTAAATGGCTGAAAAATCACCCCAAACTCCGGCGAGTAAAAAGAGGTGGGTGTGAGTGCCGATGTAGGTCAAATTGACATTCACTGGTTGTTTATCTGTGTTAAAAATAATGTAAATGTAAAAAAAAATATTAAAAAAAAATTCTTAAACAATGTCCAAAATCCCTGCACTCTATTAACCCTTAGCATTTGTACCTTTCAGGGATCTCACCTAACGGGACCTATTTCAGACCCTCCTTAAGGATGTGACACTTTGAACACGTTACAGTGTCAGAAATCACTATTAATGTATTGTGCATTATTGTGTGTTCATTCATTTCTACATACAGTAAAAAAAATACTTTTATACTTTTTTTTAAATAAATGAATGTTTTATTATAATTTTATTGCCTTCATATTACAGAAGTGTTTGCTTTATTTATACCGTACATACATTCCATATACAATGTGCGACACTACTCTTGACCATCGTAATTGGCCACGTAGTGGCTTTGAGCTTTGCTGCTGTGTGCCCGTCTGCCACGTACCATAATCGGCTGCGATCCAAAGGACACTGTTGTGTGCACTATTGGTTGGAATGCAGCCCGCACTTCTTTTTCATAGTGCGGGCTGCGTCCGCTTTGCTGTAGAATGTGTTTATAGGAAGAAATAATAAGGAACTGGATCCAGATTTAAGAAGGTCATCTGACTTCCACAATCTGCTTGCGGGAGACAAGTGATTTACAGGCTGGGGATAGGAGGATTTCTGTGTGTGGGCGCAGTACCATTCACCCTAATTCCCACACAGGGGGAAGAGATAGGAGGATTCCTGTGTGTGGGGGCGGGGATAGGCATGCGGATGAAGATAAGTAGCCAGCAGACAGATGCAGATCCGTGCAGAGATGTTAAGGCAGGGTTCTGGGCACAGAAGTCTCCAGACCTTCACATGTGAAAGGGGAGTACACTCACCTCTCATGTGAGGACTTACAGACCTCTGTGTGTATTCCGGATCAGGTTCAATGTTAGTAATAAAATATAAACATTCTCATTATTTGCCTAGGGCCGAGTGTTGTCTCTGGTCAATGATGATAAAAGTGATTTTTGTGCTTTGTTTTGGAGTTTTAGGGTAGTGTTTAATATTACTACACAGTCCCTGAACCCAGTAAAGTCTGAATATATACCTTTGAATCAGGGGCATTTTAAGAAGTGAGGGGGCCCTTGTGCAGGATTTGTACATGCCCCCCCCATTTACCTGAGACAGGACTGTCCCAATTCGCAGTCCTCAAAAGGGGCAGGGCCTAACTGTGCTGTAAGCCCACCCCTTTTTCGACCCGCGAATAGGGACAGTCCTACCACAGGCGGGCTCATTCGGCATCTATTTCTTCTCACCGGAAGATCTTAGAGGGAAGAAAGAGATGCTGAATGGCCCCCCCTTCCCCTGCTAACCCTGGGTGCAGGATGAATTCTACAGGTACCCCTGCTAACCCTGGATGCAGGATGAATAACACAGGGCCCACTGTTCTGAGGGGCCCGCGTGCTCTGCACACCATGCACCCATTATAGATCCGCCTATGCTTTAAATGCTTCAGAATCTGGAGTTTCGATGTTTGAATTACGAAGAGATATCACTTACATGGAAGATTGGTGGAGATCAGGTCAGTGTAAGGCAGGAGGTATGTAAACACAGTGCTACTCATTACAAGAAACTTCATGATCAAACCATTGCTTACACGATGTGAACATGCCAAACTCAGTAAAATTCCATTCAAGATTTTTTTATTAGGGAAATAGTAGATTCCGTTGTTCTAGATTTGCTTAGACCTGTAGGCATTTAGTCACAATATTTGTGCTCTTGTGTATAGAAAATAAATATATAGACATGCTGCTATGCTGTGTTTCATATAGAGCTGGGAAGAAAGTATAATTGAGATTTTATCATCCACATCACCAATAATATAAAATTTGATATAAGGCCAGCGCTGTCTCCTCATGCCTTAACCATTTATTCACTATAAACGACAAAGGAAGTTCTTTACTAATTGCACGCTGTGTTATTCAATCCCCTGTAGTATTTCGTTGTAGTTTAATTGCTGTCACCTTTCAATACCTGTTAAGCTAGTCTATCTTAAATTTGGAGCAAAGGTTTCTGGGAGATGACCTTTCAACCCGTGTCCCTGCTTGGTTTAGAAAGATGTCTTCTTTTTGTCTCCCTGTTGGCTAGCAGCTGCCTGCAAGGATACTGTTGCTTAATGATGTGCAGGCAGCAGATGGTGAAACTACCTCTTTGCTTGAACTGTAAAGGAAACTTTCCTGACGGCAGAAAACACGCATGCAGAGAAGGGCCAAGGGCTGTACTGTTTCACACAGCAAAGAGCCTCATTAGCAGCGTAATTGTGAGCAGTGTAATGAATGCATGTTAATGATTCTTTTTAATCAGTCTATCTCGCTTTCTGATTTGGAGATCAGACATTCAGTGTTTCTATTTTAACCAGCCGTTCTATCTGCATTAAGCTATCTCCTGCACTGTATCCAAACCACAAAATATCACGCTTTCAGCTAAGTGCAGCAAAGTTGGTGGCAACTATCCAATGTATGGATGGAAAATACTCAGAGTTTTGTAACACCCTTAACACATGAAGAGGGATGGGCAAAAACTCAACCATAGCAGCTGGTTAATAGACCAGGGTCTGGTGAGTCTGGTTCATCTCCAAACAAGACCACGCTGGTCCTGGCACACACAGTGAAAATCCTTTGGGCCTTTGCATTGAAAAATATATATATACAGTATAATAAAGGGCTGATTTTTGTAATACATTCTAACAACGCAGACAGCCCTTTCTCCTCCTTTAATATAAATACTTTTCTCCTTTGAACCGATCTCACCTTCTTTCTGACAGTGTCTGATGTCATTTTTACACATCAGCAGTGCTAAATGAATGGGAGCAAGGAGTTAAGATGGCCACACACTAGACAGCAGGAAGTATCCAATGAAGAGAACAATTTCCCCCTAGGGAAAGGTCCCAATACCGGTACGACACACTACTACTTGCTGCGGTGAACAATAATCTGTAGCATGAGACTTGTCGCCGTGGCAACCCCCAAAACAACTCCATACATTTGAAAATACTGTTAGCTTGGAATTCTAGGAATTCTAAATGATAAGTAATCGACCCAAGTGTTTGAGGACCATTTTTTTCTATGTTTTCAAAATCTAACAACTCTACACAATGCAACTGATTGTTTTGCTGATAATAGGATGATCAGACCAATAATCGCCCTAGTGTGTGGCCAGCTTTAGGCCTTCTTTCTTTCTGTAAGGCAGTTATTCTAGGATACACTGATCAAAATTTGCTATATTTGTTAAGGTAGCTGATACACAGCTGCTAATTAATGATTGATAGTTTATTAACTGATTGAATAAGAGTGTTTATAAAGAACTTTCTCTGCTAGTAATATGTATAGACATTTTCTCTCTGATGAAAGTCAGTGAACGAAGAAACGTGTAAGGGTTTTGTTAAAATATGTTTTATGCATTTGTTGCCTTTTTACGGGACTTAAAACTAAAAAACTGTTGAGAAACCACAAGATCCTATTTTGCAATTAATCATTCACACAGCTGATTTGCTCCATCTCCATTGGATAAGCTGTACCAGGAGAGTGTGTGGACATCATTGGGATTTTTTTCTTGTCTCATACAATATTACTGCCAAGGAATAACCCAGGAGAAGCTAAGTATCCTCATACCGGATCTCCATTAATATCTAATTGAATGGTTATTGCTACGAAACATCTATAAGGAGATTAAATATTAAAATATTGGAGTACCAGTTATATGCTTTAACATCTATAGGATAAGTGGTGTGTCACAAAATCAAGGTATTCTACCTTTTTTCAAACCCTGCTTGTTAAACCCTTTCACACTCGCCTGAAGTTCTGCTGCTTCAAACCAGCCATCACATGTTTAACACACAGCAGCCTACCTTCATTACTCCCCACCTGAGTTGGTCTGGTTCTGTCTCTCCCTACTATTGGACTCTCTGATTATTTAAGGCTGCTGCACTGGCCCAGCCCTTGCCAGTGCAACAATTGCCATTGTATCTGGTTTCAGTGCTTCCATTCCATGTGGATACTCACCTGTGTCCTTCCTAGAGACTACTCCTGGATACTCACTTGTGTCCTTCCTAGAGACTACTCCTGGATACTCACCTGTGTCCTTCCTAGTGACTACTCCTGGATACTTACCTGTGTCCTTTCTAGTCTTTCCTCGTGAGTCCTGCCAGGTTTTCTCGATCCCAGTGTGTCCTCTGTTCCTGCTGTGCCACCGTGGTTTCCTCTGGCTAAAGTGTGTCTGCAGAAACCTTCTCACTGGTGAGCTACTCCGAAAGTACTACTCCACTCACATTTCTTCCTCTGACTCCGGCTTACTATCCTGGGCTGTGTAGCGTTAAGCTGCCATAGAGTCTTCAGCTACCATCTGCTCCAGAGAGTCATCGTGTTAGTACTATTACGCTCAGCCTAAACAGTCTGCTGCGACACCATACCACTGTACCTGTGCCATCCGCTTCCTGAGCCGCTACTTGTGCCTGCAGTGTCCTTCTACACCTGTGATCCTTTCAAGCAAGAACCACTCTCCTCAGTCTCTCCGTCTTATGGGACACCACTCTGCCCACCTGCATCTCTGCTGCCTACCACAGCTAACTCGTGTCTGCAAAAACCATCCTCGCTGGTGAGCTACTCCACTCACATTGCTTCCTGTGACTCCGGCCTACTAATCCTGGGCTGTGCAGTGCTAAGCTGCCATAGAGTCTTCAGCTACCATCTGCTCCTGTGAGCCAACCTGCATGTGAGTACTACTATCTGCAGCCTATCATCGCTGATTCACTCTGTGCTACAGTGACTGTGTTAACGAACTTTATTCTCTGGTGCACCACTGCACCCAGCCTGCTCTGCTACACGGAGCTCAATTGAACTTTGTTCTCTGGTGCACTACTGGACCCAGCCAGACTCGCTACATTGAACTGTATATCCTGCTGTGCACTGATGCCAGGTGATTCTTTATATCCAGTAACTCCTTGTGTGATATTGCATCTATCTGCATTCCTGTTTCGCTGTTTATTTTACTGTGAACTGTTTGCACTACTACACCCAGCAAGTCTCTAAGCCTCAATGTCCATCTCTAACACAGATTTGCATTTATCGTGTTGCTGTTACTTGCCAGTCATTTTCACCAGCCCAACGTAATGCCAATCCACTACCCTCTCAATGGTCCTGGGTCCTGCTAGGGATTGTTGACTGTACATACTGCAATAAACTTATAATACTATTACTTCCTTCTCTGAGTTGTTGATGAGCAAGCCCTACAGGCCGCCAGATACCAGGGGACCTAGTCTTCACTACCGTAGCCCAGATACCAGGGGACCTAAGGCTGAATCATAGACCCCAGAATTCCTGACATGCTGTATTATCTTATATACATGGAAAGACTATATACAGTATGGCTGCCAGCTTACTTATTTCTTTATTTATTTTATGTGCCTCATATATGACCTATGAGATAACTGCTCTATGCTAGACAACTGCTAACATGATTGCATTAATGTTTTTATATAGGGATCATTGAGTCATTAATTTGTATATATTTTATTGTGAGCAACTATTAATAAAGTATCTCTCTATATTTTCTTAGCTCTCCTCTTCTACTACGTATGTATGTACAGTATGTGTGGTATGTGTGTGCATGCATGTATGTATGTATGTACAGTGTGTGGTATGAATGTGTGTGCATGTATGTACAGTATGTGTGGTGTGTGTGTATGTATGGAATGTGAGTCGTCGCTTTTTCGAAAGGACCAGACTCTTTTCTATGCAGTTGCGAGCTGGTTTGAAAGCGATTGTTTTTGCCTCAATCAGCAATTGATCCTTGGAAGACAGAAGACATTGCTGCGGATGGTAAGTATGAATTTAACCCCAATCCTTACCATAACCCTCCCCTTTGATTACCCTAATCCTAAACCTCCCTTCCCCGCTGCCTGACCCTAAGACTCCCTTCCTTGCAACCTCACCCAAAGAGTCCTTTCTCCGCAGCCCAATCCTAAAACTCCCCTCCCTGCAGCCTGACCCTAAAACTCCCCAGAGAGTTACTCACCTCTCCGGTCGGTGTGGCGGGTCTGTGGTCAGTGCGATTGGTCTGCACCGGCGTTTTCAAGGAATGAATGGGTAAGTATGCCGATCAGCATGTTACCCATTCAAAAAAAAATGACAATGGCGGTATTTTTGAAATAGAGACAGCTGAAAATTAGCTTTTGGCTGACTCTACTACTAAAAAAAACTATTTTGCGGTGGTGACTCCCATCAGCATGTATGTATGTACGAACGTACGTACGTGTGTGTATGTCTGTATGTATGCGTGTATGTATGTGTGTGTATGTATGTATGTATGCGTTTGTGTATGTATGTGCATTTGCTTCCAACAAATTGCTTTGCAACAGTGAGATGCTGACTACCTTCAGTTTTCTGATCTCAACCCTCCACTAACCCTAATCATCCTCATTTCACAGCCTAAACCTAACTCTAACCTTAGCCCTCTGCTCTGCACAGCCTAACCCTAACCCTCCCCTAACCATCGTTGTCCCACAGCCTAACCCTAATCACAACGGGTAACTTGTCGAAAATGGGCCATTTACCATAGTGCCCATTCCAGAACCCGTAAAGAGTGGTGTATGGACTTATAAGTCCCCGACTGCACGTCCGGGAGAGGGGAGCGTCGGGGGGTTGGTGGGTGTTTCCTTGCTCCGGCCGTGCGTATAATTGCGTACAGAAAAAAAACCTTTCTCTGAATACGGCCCTAAATGAGCAATGCTCAGTGACTATAAAGGACCACCTATTTACACAGACAGTCCAATTATCACTGCTCTTGACTCTCAATGGGTCAATATATGTTCTGATCGCTTACCATATCTTTGCATGAATGCCTAGTATGAAAAGCACCTGCAATTCAGCACAGTGAGGATGGAGAAAGATGGGATGTCCCTGATGAATCCCTGTTTCCTGTATTACTAAGACTGGCATAGAATACAAGTAAATCTCCATGTTGTCTTCCTCTATAAAAACCTCTAGCCTCCGTATGACATAATGCACAGCATCACTCTGCTGCTGCACCACTGCAATATCCAACTAGTAATGTTAATTCTAACTCACCTCTGCTTCTTTCTGCCCACACCCTCTCTGTTGTAATGGTTTATTGATTTTCATGTTGAGCAGGAAAGAGCAGCGATGTTACAGCTCACAGGAGCTGAGGCAGAGTCCTTATAAAATATTCATAGCATGATGCTGCCTTACAGAGTGGGAAACACATTGTATCGGCCTCTTGCTGACTGCAGGCTCACACTTGATTCATCGCTTGTTGGAGTATTGAGTAAACAGCTCATAGCTCACTACAGTTTGTCTGTGTGTCTCTCTGCATCATTCCTTGTCCTTGATGTCATGACAAAGTCTGGGTAACAATAGCAACTGGAGCAGCCAAGGGCAAAATTGTAAGATCTCCTCATAATGCTTCTTGTTATTTCTCTGCTAAAAGGAATCTAAAATAAAAATATTGATAAATGTGTAGTTTAATATATGCAACATTCTATATGAAGAATCTCTGAAACAACTGCAGTGGAATAGCAATAGCCAGTGTGTAGTACTCTGTTCCCAAAACAAACTTTCTAGAGTAACTCTGGGTATGCAGTTTTTCACATAATTACCAGTCGTGACACGTAGGCAACATTTATTATTGAATCAATAGATGTGTGAAGGGTAAGAAGGACATGTTTAAAGAAGAGTCTATTATAAGCAGTGCTTTATTTGTCATAGAACGCACTGGAAAAAGTTCCGACACTTTTTTTCGACAGCTTTTCCAAGTTTTGAAAGTTCCGGCACTTTTTTTTTTGACTGATTTTTCAAGTTTTAAAAGTTTCGGTGGCAAAATCATTAAAACTGTGCATGGGGGCTGCATGTGTGTCGAGTCCCATGCATGTGTACTTCATCCGCGCTGGTTGTAATGACACTGCTCGGCTTGTGGCGCTGCTTGGCTTGTGATTGGTCGTGTGGTCGCGCGTGAGTTTATGTGAGTTCCGGCACCTTTTTTCTTACAAAAAAAACCATTGATTGTAAGTATCTGTAAACTGGGGTGACCGGATGGGATTTGCCGGTACAATGGTCTGTTTTGCGAAAGACCATCATGCGGCAGCTGTATGGAGACGCGAAGAGTCATTTGCCCTAACCTTCCCCATTTTCACCCACCAACACTAACTCTCCATGTTTGGTAGCCTAATCCTAAACCTCTATGTTCCGCAGCCTAACCTTAACCTGTCCTTTAAGCCCTAACCCTAACCTTATAACCGCCGCAGCCACTGCAGCCTAACACTAACCTTATACCTGTTTTGCAATTGGTGGAGAGCTGGAACAGACTGGGTAGCTGTTCCCTGTATGAACATCCTGCGGTATAGGGTCTAGGGGCAGTATAGTTTTAAATAAACAACTGGGCAGACTGAATGGGCCGTCACTTTCCATATTTCTATGTTTTATGTTTCTACCTGCCTCAGCTGCTGCTGCCTATGGCTATTGGGAATGAGGAAATAGGTACCAGTTCCCAACAACAATTGTCTATGTGCAGATGTTTTCCTACAATGATACAGCCGCTATTTAGCTGGTGGCTATACCATTGTCAAAATAGGGCCACTGGAACAGCAACTGCATCCTGGTAAGACCATGACTTTCCATCTACATGATCACTTATATTGCGTGGACACTTACCTGTTGTAGTACCACGTAGGTCCTCCGCGTGATGCTGTTAAGAGTGGATCTGCAGACTACATGAATTGCTCTCATTCAGTAGCTTTACACACACTCTAATTGAAGATCCATCTGTAAAGAATAATTCTCAGCCATCACACCTGGTGAATGTGCAGAGTGAATATCAGGGCATGTATGCAATTATGTCTCACACTGGTATCTGTAGTTGTACACAAACTATTCTATTTTTGGACATATAATCACACACAACTCTGCTCAACAGTACAATAAAGAAACCCAGTGCTATCAGCTAGGTTATACCTAGGAAAAGGGGACCTGCACATATTTGTGTCTTGATTCCCCTGGTGCTGACTGAAATGAGGATGGGTTAATATGCATCTCATGCCCCCCTCTATTGTTTCACTAGCCTTAAATTCAGAGAGAACTCCACATTGGTTTGTCCATGAGTTTGGGCCGGGGCCGGCACGACTTGGTCCATGGGGGAATGCGTGGCAGACCGGCGCCAGGTTGGAGAGGCACCTGTCATCCCCAGTTCCCTGTTACGGTGCCCCGCTATGGTAACAGGCAGCTCAGACAGGAAGTTCCACTTACAGAGAGCAGCTGATTGCAAAACTACTTTCAGCTTCTCTATGTAACTGCCATGCCAGCTCATACAGGAGCTTCCTGTATGCAATAGGAAGGAGGAACTAGGAAGGAGGCTCTGGGGAGGAAGGGAACAGGGACACACAAAGATAAGTAAAGTAAAGAAAAAGGTAAGAGGCTGCAGAGACATGATAGGGGATACTGGGGGGCTGGAGAGACGTGATGGGAATACTTGGGGAGAGCTGGAAAATGATGGGAATATTGGGGGGTTGGAGCCACATGATTGGGATACTGGGTGGGGGGCTAGAGAGACATTATGGGGCTACTGGGGGGCTGAAGACATATGGGGATACTGAGCAGCTGGTGACACATGATGGGGACACTGGGGGGCTGGAGAGACATAAAGGAGAATACTGAGAAGCTGGACACATGGGGGATGGATATATACTGTACACCCACACAAACTGAATAATAGTAAGCGCTTACAAGGCTGTGCTTCTTTAGCTTTGTGGTTACAAATGTTTTCTGTTTCTATGACACAAGGAGTTATTTTTTAACTGCATGGTGGTTACAAGAACATTGAAATTATTGTACAGAATCTGTATTGTATGGCTACCTGTATTGTATAGCGGTCACCACGATAATGTCTGTGATAATGGTATGGCTGTCACTAAGATATATAGCGTAGCGGAGGGGAGAGGGGGGGGGGGGGGGGGGGGGGGGGAGTTGGAGAGACATGATAGGGGATATTGGGAGGTTGGAGACTCCTGATGGGGGATACTGGGGGGCCTGGAGACACACGATGGGAATACTGGGTGGGCTGGAGACACATCATGGGAATACTGGCGGACTGGAGACACATGGTATGGGATACTGGGGGGTTGGAGACACATGATGGTGGTCCTGGAGGGGCTGGAGACACATGATGTGGGGATACTAGGAAGGCTGGAGATATATGATGGGGACACTGAGGGGCTGGAGAGACATGATGGGGAATACTGGGGGGGCTAGAGACACATGATGCGAATTGTGTTTTATGATGCTTACATGGATACTGTACTCTATGGATACTATACTCTATTAACTATAATGTTAAATTCTTAAACAGGTGGGCGTAAATTAAAAGTTTGTAGGGCTGCGCCAAACACACTAGCACCGGCCCTGGTTTGGACTAAACACTAGCAGAACACAAACAAATCTGCACATGTGTTGACAGGAAGTGGGATGTTCATACATGATACAGCTACCCAGTCTGTTCCAGCTCTCCACCAATTGCAAAACAGATACTCTTCAGCCTACCCCAGTTACTTATATGCGACTGTGGTCCCCACTGCTTAGCAGACACTAAGCTATAAGCTTCTGCCAGTTTGTTTAAAAACAGCGCTCAGCACTTTGAGGTTTGTTGTCGCATACAACTCTTCGTTCGAGGTTCATTGTCGCTCACAGACTGCCAAGAAAAGCAACAGTACTCAGTATAGTCTCCCATCTGAGGTGGTTGAGGCCAATACAGTAGAACAGTTTAAACATGCTTGGGATAAATATAAGGATATCCTAAATTGTAAACTAAATTGAGGGTAAATAGGGTCTAGGGTCAGTATAGTTTTGAATGAACAAATGGGCAGACTAGATGGTCCATGTGGCTCTTATCTGCCGTCACTTTCTATGTTTCCATGACAATTACAAAATATCAGGAGGTGGGAATAGGGCCGTAACTAAGGCTGTGCGATAGAGGCGTCCGCCCAGGGCACTAAGCCAAAGTAGGGCACCATTAAGTTTATTTTTAACATTAAATCGGTTATTAATTCAATTTTTTTTTGGGGGGGCACCATTTTTCCTTTTTGCCCCTAGCTACAGCTGCTAGGTGGGGAGCAGCCCCCTGCCAGCACCTATGACTGATCACTATTTATGCCTCCTTTATCTAACAGAAATATTCAAATAAATTCTATTTAGTAAAAATCTGAAATAGTATTATGTGCTTGAATGAATTCTATTACTAAGGATACAACAAGATGGTAGAAAAGAGTTTTGGTGTTGGTATAAACCATATCGACAGTAGGCATTTTAATAAAGATGATCCAGATTATATAGTGACAGAGGTCTGCTGTGGGGAACGATAAATTAACATGATCAGAAATTGTGCAGAACTACAGTAATAAGAAAGAAAAATGTTCCATTTTCAACTTATCATCCTCCTCAAATCTTGGGAGAGAAAACCTTTGCTCCATATAATTGTATGTTATTGTAAGCACACAGGTCTTTTATGATTGCATGTTAGTAAACACATAAAAGGAACAAGGCGGTTAAATGAAGCATTGTAATAAGGAAAAAACCTCAAGATCACAGGTGATAGGACAAATCTTTCACACATTATATAACGTGGATGGATAATTGGAGGTGTACACTTCCCATAGAACAGCAAGAATTAAATTCAGCCCACCTGCGCTTAACACAATATAAAGTAATTACTCTAAATACAAAATGAATTGAGATGGGATTTTCCAAGCACTAAAGGAGTTAAAGTAATTGTGACAGAAACATCCTTACAGCAGAAATAATAAGACAGACAAAGCGTTGAATCTTTTACATGTTAATAACGGAACAAGGGAAAAGAACGCTGGATTCCACTCCCAGACGACAATGAGATGAGATTTTAGCAGTGTTTATGTGAATATAGAGAGAAAGAGGTGAGCTGGGCTGCAAGAGAAGCCTCATTAGGGTGGCAGTATGCGCCTGTATGGCTGTCGTATCACTCCTTCCATCTCTCTGCACCCACACAAGTTCTTTTATCTATAATTTAATATCTGGATATATGTGGATCTAAGAGGAAACTTGAAACGTGGGAGGGTGTATGGAAAGTGCTTCTACCTTCGACAGCTGATAAAATGAATAGCTAATGTGTCTGTTCACCAGAGATATCCCTCTGCAGGCAGTGGGGAATGGGTGGCAGCAGAGATGTTAGGCAATGAATAAAGCATTCTGTACGGTTACAGTTTATCCAGTCTTCCCTAATACACTAGAATACACATTATTTGGGGTCCACATAGATGCTAAAAAAAAGCTCACAGGCAATATATACTACCTAGACAATATTTAACAAGGACATCAATTCAATTTGCCTTGATTTATTTAAACATGAATTGTAAGGGTCTATTCCACCCCTTGACAGGCATGCTATGGGGGTATGGGTCCCTGCTAAGAATGGCCCTATTTCGATAGGGCCATTCTCATATTGATTGCTTTTGCCCCGATGAGGCACAGCAATCGATCCCCAGAGCACCGAACACGGTGCCGTGATAGGTAAGTGTAAAACACTACCCCAACCCTTTCCCTAATTCTAATGCTAACCCTCCCTTTCCATTAGCCTAACCCTAACCTTCCCTTGTCTGTAGCCTGAACCTAACCCTCCCTTCTCTATAGCCTAACCCTAACCCTAACCCTTCCTTCTCTATAGCCCAACCCTAAGACCTAGACATACAAAGAATAGAGTAAGATCCTACCCTGCAAAGTATGCTGTTAATGGTGCACTGGTGCAAATGTCTTAATATCACATATCAAATAAGCCGTGAGGCCGCTAGTTTCCCCTGGCTAGGGCTAGATTTGGCAATGCATAGATGTAGTTAGGCAGTCCCAGCGTTGTAGTAATTTCTTATTTTGTACATGACATTTCTGCAAGGTTTCTCTTGTGGCTATCACTGTATTTTCCAGCAGTTCATGTATAACCCTCCCATCCTAAGAGCCTAATCCTAACACCCCCCCCCCCACACACACACACACTAAAATTCCTAGGAGAGGTTACTAGGAGAGGTTACTAGGAGAGGTTACTCACCTCTCCAGAGCTGTCAGTGGCGGGTCTGCGGCAAGTGCATCGGGTTAGGCTGTGGTTAGAGGTGGTTGTGGTAGGTTTTAGTGAAAGTGTATAACTTTTGAGTGTCAGCAACACTAAGGTCAATATACTAATACTATCGAGCATGTCAGGAAAAACAACCCAGTCAAGTTTATTTGTATTGAAATTTATACACTGTCGGACTAATGTAATGTACTAATGAATGTCGAGCAAATGACATTATAACTCCCATACCACACCCACATGGGTACATGGCATTGGAGTTGTGTTTGGATGTGGATATCTTAGAATTTTATTAGTACAAGGCTCAGAGCCATCATATAATGAACATATTACTAATGGGCTAATGTGACTAACTATAGATAATAAGAGATAAATGATCGAAATACTCAGTAGTTGAGAAGTGGTGAAGGTAGATGATGCTATAGAACGTTATGGTGGACAATTTAGTGAAGGGGGACGCCTTTCTTAGTGTTGCAAATAACCCTTGTTACCCTGCTACTCTTGTGGGTCTGCGGTTAGACCGTCTCTCTTTCTCTTCACCAATCATCCCCAGGCCACTCAAAATGATAAAGTTCAATGGTTGTATTTGCACAAGTCATTCATGAAGTAAAGCAGCAATTTATCATTAAAAGAAAGTTTAACAGTGAACTGTTTCTTGGATAAGTAATGCTCACTGCAGTGATGCTTATTTTTCAGTCCTGTTTGTGCTTTCCTAGCATTACACTTTTTCTTCCTTTGGTCTCCCCGCAAGGAATTTGCAGTGTTTTTTGCTGGTCACAGGAAAAGAGAAATAGAAAGAAAGGCACTAAAAAAATCACTGCTCCTCTTCACCTTTATGAATCCTTCATTGTGCAAGTGATATACAACTGTAACATACAAATCTGATTTAAGTGTGGTTGGTGCCCCTCCTGCAAACCATAAACTTGCACCCGTTTGTTTTACATTCCATTACCCACACCTTAAAGTAATAGATATATACATGATTCATTAATAAATAGACTCTATAAACATTTTTACTGACCACCATACAATATAGACCCCCTCCTAGTGACTGGCAAACAACACAGACAGCGTCCCAGCCACTGCAATACAATACAGTACACACTGCATCCTAGTGACTGCCATATAATATATCGCTCTTATGACCGCCACAGAAATCATATTGCATTCTAGAGATCGCCAGTGAATACACAATGCATCCCAGTGACTGCAGTATTCTTGCAATCACAATGCAATAAAAAAATCCCTGTGATTGTCATAAAATACAAAAATCATTCTTGTAACCACATTACGAAAAAAAAAGTGCAGGTTTAAGAGCATCTTAACAATACAACAATGATTTATATGACCTTTAAACAATATCACCTACATCATAAATTAACCCCCTCAAAAAATAACTTACCTCTAAAAAAATCATTAACTTTCTCATAACCAATAAATTAATCATCACATTACCAATTGCATTTACCAGCCCCCTGGAGATCTTTTGATGATTAATTTAATTAAATAGTATTTTTAAACAACTGATATAGGATTCTGAAATTATACAAAAGTACTCTAATATCATCCAATGTTGCTTCTCCAGATTTTCATAATGTGTTTAGATAAGCTTTAATTGTCATATCATATATATAAAAGGCACCCCAGCACTCTTGCAATTAACCAGCAATGAATCATAACTTTTTATCTTTAAAGTAAAAGTCAGAGAATCAGTTACATACATCAGATACATGTTAAGCCACCAGCACTTACAAGGCTTCTCTGTTTTTGTGCTAACTTTAAGACTGTCAGAGTCTCAACTTTGGGTCATATATCATGTATTTTTAAATTGAGAGCTCACCATTGGCAGAGGTCCCCAAGTCTCCAAAACAGCCACTCTGAAACAGCGCCCCCTGTCAGCTGTTATCACAGACAGGCTTTAAAACAAACACACAGAATGGAGGTTGCTCAAATCAATTTATAAGTTAATATATATATATATATATATACACACTTACTTTGGCAGATGGACCCCTGAGGGCGGCAAAAACTATATGTGCCGAAACGTCTGTCGGTTGTGTTGTGGTGTCCTAATCCATGGAAACTTCCTTGTTCGCCATCATCTCTTACTTTGAGGTTGTATGGACATTCAATGGACTTTGATGTTTGACCATATTTGCCCACAGGGGCTAATTGATACATGGACTGCCCTTGGAAATTATCCTGATAATGGACACTGCACCACTGCCTGATTACAGATTTCATAGGCTGCTATCTTTTGCTGCTATTGTTTTTAGCCACTCTATGTACCATTTTTGTATTTTTGTATTTTTGGTAATTTGATTTTCACTTGGCACTTTAAAGTCTTCAGACTGTGGACTATATTGTGGTCTGATAATGGGCACCACTGCCTGATTACAGATTTCATAGGCTGCTATCTTTTGCTGCTATTGTTTTTAGCCACTCTATGTACCATTTTTGTATTTTTGTATTTTTGGTAATTTGATTTTCTTTTCACT
>WWET01003035.1:80944-110353 GCA_011038615.1 Limnodynastes dumerilii
CCTCCATTGTCTGCCCCTTATGTCCAGCCTCCATTGTCTGCCCCTTATGTCCAGCCTCCATTGTCTGCCCCTTAAGTCTAGCATCCATTGTCTGCCCCTTATTTCCAGGCTCCATTGTCTGCCCCTTATGTCCAGCCTCCATTGTCTGCCCCTTATTTCCAGCCTCCATTGTCTGCCCCTTATTCCAGCCTTTCCTGTTACTTACCATTGACGTCTTCTCCTTTTCTCTGCGGCGCTCCCTCTCTCTGCTGCTGCCTCTCTCAGTCTTCGGTCACGTGGTGCGGTACTGGTAATACAGGGCTCCTATGGAAGCCCTGTAGGACCAAATCTGTTTCTAGAATGGCAGTGACCACATAGGTTCGGTCTCTGCCATTCACAGTAACAGGTTTGGTCCTACAGGGCTCCCGTAGGAGCCCTGTATTACCTGTACTGTGCAGTGTAAAGCCCTGCCACATATACAGCGGCATGGGCTTTACAAAAACAAAAAAACAAAAAAACAAAAAAACAACAGCTTTGTCCCAAGAGTGTGATCTCTCAGGACAAGTTGTGAGGCAAGCGGGACTGTCCCGCTGGAATCGGGGCACTTGGGAGATATTGCAAAACCATGTTGATTTCAGGGGAGTCAAATTTCATCTGTTGCAATTAGCAGCAGAGTTGATTGGTGATGTTTCCCAGCCCAAATCTAAATAACAGTATAAGTATTTATGTTCAGTATCTGTGTGCAGTAAGCAAAGGCAAAGTATTCTCCCTGTATGCATACAATTAAAATAAAATGTACTCCCCCTGAAATCAAGATGGATTAACCCAGGAGTAATTTTCCTCTCATTTTCAAACTCTGAATCAGGGCCATAAGTCTACTGTGGTTATATAGTGATTGGTTATATAGTGATCTATTCTGGTGAATCATTCCTAAATTGAAGTCCCTGGAGCAGCGAACATGGTGCTCCGAAAGGTAAGTAAAAATCTAATTCCAACGCTTTCCCTAATCCTAACCCTAACCCTTCCCCGCAGCCTGATCCTCCTTTCCATGGCTCTAACCCTCCCTTCCCCAGAGTCTAACACTAACCCTCCCCCTAACCCTAAAAGTCCCCGGAGAGGTTTCTCACCTCTCCGGAGAGCAACCTCCCCTGGAACTTTAAGGGTTAGGGGGAGAGTTAGGGTTAGGCTCTTACCCATTAAAAAAACAAAACGCAAAGTCTGCCTATTTGAAATAGAGACATCTGAAAATCATTTTTCAGCTGTCTCTACTTCTAAATGCAGTATTCTGGCCAGGGTCTCCCACCGGGGCTTATATCTTCTGTTCACTGCCAGCACTGCATTGAGTGGGCAATGGAAATGTTATGGAGGTAGAGTTGGGTAACTGTGACAAGATCTTATATTGAGTGTCAATGATGTTACTCAGAGACCCAGAGTGTGTCTAGGAAAATCCTCTCCCAGTCTTTAAAGGTCATGGGGTATTGAAGTTCCCTGGTACCTATTACCTGATACCTGTAAGTACCTATTGGTTCTATGCTGCCATGGAGGAGTCAAGAAAATCATATTATCAGGTATAATCTTACTTTTTTATATTGTATTTTGAATTTATTATCAATATTAACTAATGTGGAACTTACAAACCCTCAATCCTGTCCTGTAACTGCCAAAAGAGTGCATATGGAGGGTCTACAGATTTGTGAACTTAGCAACATATTTCACTAAACCAGCATTATTTTAACAAATAGGTTAGGAAGTGTGGTTTTGTAATACTGCATTCTTTTAACATGCCCTGTTATTCCACCCTACTCTCTGATCCAAAAAACGTTAACTTTTCTTTTATACTATAACCTGCTATATATAAACACCACCTCTAGCAAACTAGATGATAATGTTAAATGTCTCATCGCCAGGGCTTGGAAACAGATTGCCCCTCCCTCGCTATCCTCCCTGATTTCTTATGTATGTAGAATACAAAGCACATCTAATGGCTGGAAACAACCCTTTCTCCAGGATTAGCACCATTATTTCTTGTATGCATCATTTCTTGTATGTCTACTTCCTAATAAGCAAAAGTTAAAGAAAAACTTAAACATCAACCATATTCTTTTTCATTTACCTGCTCTGTGTGCAGCGATGGCTGGACCTCGGACATCATCATAGGACTGACCGTCGGTGATAATAACTAGGAAATTTTTGTTGGGTCCAGCCTTACCCGACTGGAAAACACTGCGTACGGCAAAATTGATGGCATCTCCAGTGGCAGTGCCTCCACTCATATAACGGATGCTGTAAAGGGCTCGAAGAACCTCTTCCTTACTGACATACTCATTCAGCCCAAATTCCAAGCGCTGGTCATAAGTGAACTGAACTGCAGCCACTTTTGCACCCACATCAGAGACTTCAAATGCTCGCACAATGTTACTCATGAACTCCACCATTAAACGGAAGTTTTGGTCCCCAACACTACTGGAGCCATCAATCAGAAAGGCAATGTTGACTGAGTTGTAGCAGGTCTTGCTGCAAAGAAGCTGCTCATGAGAGCACAACTTTTGGACCAGTGGCTTAGCATACTTGGTGGTGCCAAACCAGCTTTGCATGTGGTAGGAAAAAAAGCTGTTGTTTTTGCAGACGGCCTGGTGAAAGCAAAGTAAAGTTATGGAGTCAGTTTATAAAGAATTCACCACCACATATACAGATGCATTCTGCGCATGCAGATATATGTATTGTGAGTGTATGTATAGATGGATTAAGGGATGTAGATATATGTGGATATGTGTGTATGTAGACTGCTATATAGATGTTCATGTAAGTATATAAGTATAATGCTAATAAGAATAAAACTGTTCATAGATGATCACCTTGTCTATGAAAGCCACATCCTGAACCATTCCAAGCTCTTCTGGTGAAGGAGGGGCAACGGACACAATAAATACATTAATGCCATACTCCCGGGCTACAATGCCAGCCTCCTCAATGTTGTCAGAGGGCCATCCATCTATAAATACCACCATAACCTTTGGGATGCCTTTCCGCACTCCATTAGCAATAGTGAAGAAACTCTGAGCTGTGTGTTTCACAGCTTTTCCTGAAAATAGTGATTAATATATATCAAAAAACAGATGCTGTCATGAACATTAAATATCATTGTTTGTTTTTCTTAGTAAGCATTGGTCATTTCTAACTCTATCATTACATTGCAATTATCCATAATGTCAAATTTGTACTACATAATATCGGAGTAATATTTACTACACTGGTTACATCATGAAATTACTTTAAAACAAAGGCTTGACCAATTAACAGCACTTGATGCAAATCATTATATTGCATTTTGCAGTCTTCTCTCCAGAAGCAGTCTCTGTTTGCACAAGAACTCCTGAGGCCTCTGCTGCTTACATAACAACTGCTGGATATTTTACAAATCACATGCTAATATATTGCTAGGCTCAGCCCCAGTTCAGTGCTGCCATGCCCACATTGCCAGAAGCTTTAGCAACAGCCCATAACTGCTCAGCCATTTATAGGCTTTCTAATAAATTATTTTGTTGTAAAGTCACCTTACTTTTGGCTACTTCTAGTTTTCCTTTTATGTCTTCTTATACCATTCAATTGCAGAGACGTCCTCTGCTGAAACTGATGTTCTCTTCCTCAACACTGCACAGTATCTTTAGCCATTGCAACCTTTGGGAAAGGAGATAAGGGGGGAGCATATACCTGAAGCAACTTCAGCTCAATTTTTCTTGCCCTAGGAGGGGTAACCATGCACCGACTGATCTCTAGACCTTACTTTAGGGTTGCCAACTTTTGAAATCTTCCCTGCGGGATATCTCGGAGAAAAGATCTAGAGGCCGACAGGGGGGCGGCTCTTAATGGCACAATTTATGCAAATCATGTCTTTAAGCCCCACCCCTTTCTGGTACTATATTTATTCAAAGTGTTCAAGGGGGCTTGATGACAAAAATCGCATCATCAAGTCCCGCCCATCCCTAGTAACACTAGAGATTATGATTATGAGAGGCCCCCTGCCTCTCATGCGGGAGATTTGTCAGCTCTCCAGGGATACCTGGAGAACTGCTCAAATTTTGGGAGTCTCCTGGATATTCCAGGATAGTCGGCAACCCTGCCTTACTTCACCACCAATTCAATAGACTTGGGCCACAAATTTAGTGATCACATACATATGATCTGCTTGCAATTTGCCTGACCCAACAACTGTTTGGCCACGAAACAGAGTGGCAAAGTGGGCACAAGCATAGTTCAGCTAATTGTTAGTTGGTGTTTATTAAATTGTCTCTGCAAGCTTCTAATTTAAAAACAGCGCTGACCATTCCAGGACAAGTTAATATACTTATACCTGAGGTGTTGGAAGTCAGAGAAGTAGTGCAATGGGATGTTGATTGGTTTGCTGGAGGTAAGTTATCTTGAGAAGGATGTTCATTTTTAAGCCATGAGAAGTCCCAAGAGAAACACTCCAACAAGTCTTTCTCAAGCTTTTTTTACCATTGGGGTTGAAGTTGGCAGTAAAAAGGAGGGCTAGGTCTGGGGGAGGGTTGATACCAAAATATCGCAGTTAAAATTTGCTCTATTGTGGGAATTTTCATGCCAAACTGCACTGGGGGAAAGTTTATCGTTGAGGCCACGGATTTACTACAAATTATTTTAAAGCTGGAGAGAAGGCAATATCGTCGGAATTTGTGCATCAATATGGAAAGGGACATAGAGGGCTTTAAAATATATGATAGTAGATTATCAGCAAAAAGGGCCAATTCATTTTTTTATGGTTAATGAGGACACCTCCAATGATTTTTGGGTAAGTTCTTCCATGCAAAGGACAAAGATCAGAAAGGAAGAGGGTGCCATTTGAGATCTTTGAGAATTTCCCTGCGCACCTCCCAAATGCTAGCGAAGGTCTGTGGTGCCCCACCCACATATGTCACCGATGATAACACATAGGGGCAGGGCCCACGGATATGTCCCGGGTCCCACCAATTCTGAAGGTGGCCCTGGACCCAATAATTCATAATTTAGCAAAGGGAGACTTGTATAGAGCTTAAATTTGTTGGGTGCAAAGAATCGAGACCCATAAGATGGAAGAAGCCAATTAGGAAGTACTGATCAATCTGGGTGAAAAGTGGTTGCAGTCCCCACAACGATGATGTGCTTTCAGAAATAGAGACAGCCGAAAAGTAACTTTCGTCTGTCTCTATTTCGAATAGGGGGCCTTTTTAGAATTTTTTTATGAATGGATGAGTGTGCTGATCAGCATACTCGCACATTCATTTTTGCAGACCTGCAGGACCTGCTGTTGACAGCTCCAGAGAGGTGGGTAACCTCTCCAGGGACTTTGTGTTGGGGGGGGGTTTAGGGTTAGGCTCTTAGGAAGGGAGGGTTAGGGCCATAGAAGGGGAGAGTTAGGGTCAGGCTGTGGGGAGGGGGTATTAGGGTTAGGCTATAGAGAAGGGAGTTATAGGGTCAGGCTAGCGAGAAGGGAGGGTTAGAGTCAGTCTGCGGGGAGGGTTAGGGTAATGGAGGGGGAGGGTTAGGGTTAGAATTAGGGGAAGGGTTGTGATAGTTTTTAGCCTTGCCTTTCGGAGCACCTTTTTCGGTGCTCTGGGGATTGATTGCTATGCCTCATCGAGTCAGTTCGAAAATGGCTAGGAGAGAACGGCCCTATCGAAATAGGGCCATTCTTAGCAGGGACCCACATCCACTGAAAAGGAATAGATTCAGACTCGATAAAGGAAAGGTTTAGAAAAAAGGATAACTATGCCTCTGGCTTTTCTCTGTACCAGTGGAGATTGGTTTGGCCTTGAAGAGGGTGACGATTGTGTAGACATCTCAGTGAAATCCCTGGGAGAGGACCGTGAGGCTGGGTAAGTCAAGTTAATTCCTGCAGCACTAAGAAATTGTATACTGTCTAATTGCAGAATTGGTAACTTTTGTTCACCTGATATATAACTATGAGATTTGAGGCAACATTAGTTGTAGTGTAACAATCCATAACTCAAAGCATGACATAACGCATGGGGAGGTAATCCAGAGCCACTGCACCCTAATCAGGTTAGGGCTGTAGGCATTATATGTTACATAGCATTCAAAAGGAGGGTGGGGTAAGATGGGCGACCCACTTCAGCTGGAACAGTGCAGGTTAAGGTATGTAGAGATTGGCAATTTAATAATGACCTCACCCCCTGATGACGTTTCCAGAAGGTAAACTGTTTGTTCTAGCAGGAGATGGTGGGGAGGGGTGTGTGTGTGGGGGGGCCGGGGGTTGTGGCTGCAAGACCACACTTGTAAAAAAGGAGGGGAAAAGGCTAACCCTAAATCCAGACAGGATGTGGTGGAGGCGAGGGGGCCCAGCCATAATGTGGATGTCTGTATGGCATAATGTCTTGGCCTGCTCCAGTGTATGCCAGATGTGGATTGTGGGTCTTGTCAGTGACTTGACTAGTCTGCCACCTGGTCTGTTCTCTGCTGGATATCAGCAGCTCCAGTGAGAAGAGGGATCCCAAGGGTATCTCTATGGCATGTTTTCCCACTAGCAATCAGGAGAGACTGATTTTTAGAAATAATGAATGGGAAAGTTGTCGAAAAATAATTTTGATTTATTTACTTATTCATTAATAAAAATAATAAGTGATATTTTTTAAATATAATTAGCTAAAATGAGCTTATATATGTCGCAAATTTTTGTACGGAGAACGCGTGCTGTTAATTCCAAGAGTGAAATTTGTGGCACAAGGCTATTTAACCCCTATAAAACTAATGCTACTTATTAAAAATGATAAATATAGTGCCATTGCCCACTTTGCTCCTCTTTTTCATGTCCCAAAACCCTGGTTTCCACCAGCCATTTAAATCATGTGCTGATAATGTTCAAGCTGCACATCCTCCGTACTTTCAGCAGTAGGCTATTAAATCTCTAAGGCTGGCTATAAATTCCATGGGAACATTTAAAAAAAAAAAAATGAAGCAATGAAATATGATTCCAGCACCAAAAATACTCTAAGCAGTAGTGTGAGGAAAATTTTTTCTTAACAAATACTTATCACTACTGATTTTAATCAGGGCAGCTTCTTTAGTATTTGGCTCATAGGTGTGTTGAGCCCTTTGAAAAAGTGCTGAAATCTATCAATATTGCAAAGATGTGCCAGATAGTTTGCTAATCCAGTGAGGTAGAAAATAACTTCAATTTTATGCCACTCTTGTGTTTGTTACTATTCCAGTAATTGATATAGAAGATTGAGGAAACAATTGTAATCTAAGGGCCAGATTTACTAAACTGCGGGTTTGGAAAAGTGGATATGTTGCGTATATAGAAACCAATCAGAGTCTAGCTCTCACATTCTTTTTACATACTAGAGAATCTCAGCTAAAATGTGATTGGTTGCTATGGGCAACATCTCCACTTTTCCAAACCTGCAGTTTAGTAAATCTGGCCCTAAGTGTAATAATGATGCAGGTACATAACACATGTGAAAAAGTTCTATGAAAGTAATATATGAAAAATATCCACCCAGTAAATAATTAGGAGGGAATAGATAATAGGTAATCTGCATACCAGAGATGTGTTTTGTTCAAATTAGCCTTAAAGCGACGTCACTTTCCTTTTTAATATATCAACATAAAATTTTATAATTATGGTGCTTTCTTTTACTTTTAACATGAAGTCAGTCTGTCCCATGCGTGCTCATGCCTTCTTGTTCGAAGCTGATCCACTCAGCTGCAGACTTGGTATGGACGATAGCAGAATGTTCCTTGATGGTGTTCCTAACGAACAAATATATTACGGTTTCGTCAGAGCTTGTCTTTAGAGGGTGATAACAGATTGTGTAGCATGTCTATCCATGTTGTATTTAACAGGTTTCAGTTAGTGGGGTTAATTGATGGTATCCTTAGTAATTTCAACAAGATGAGACTAATTAAGTGGTGTTATGAAGAGGCTTCTGGGAGAATACTTTGTAACTGACTGTGTAAACAATGGGAAAACATTATAGTGCCAGCAAATAAATAATGTTAATAAATAAATAACAATTGCAATTATCATAAAGTACAGTTCATATATAGACAAAGAAGTACAATTCATATATAGCCATATTGCAGTATATGAAAGAATACAGGTTTAGCGAGTGTTAAATCTATTTGATGGGATGGTATAGTATATACATTAAGGAAATTAGAGTAGATAGCTCATCTGAGTGCTGTGTACATTAGTATAGAAGAGATAATAATTTAATTTGGAATGGGTATCATAGACCATTGGGGAGGATTATATACAATTAAAATAGAATTACCTTTGTTAACTAAAAATTACGGAATAATTAGAGTTAAAATAGAGTTAAAATTATTAGTGACAAGCAAGGGAAAGGGAGTATGGGAACAGTTTTTTTTTTTATTTAAATAAAAAATCATGTTAAAAATATAAAAGGTCCAAACGGTTGTAAAATGAAATAAAATGATTAGAAGACGAAATAAAATTGTATATATTATATTCTGGGGATATACAATAGGGGGGAAAGAAAGAAGATGGTAAAACAAGAGTAGTGCATATTAATAATAATTTCTACAAGTCTAAAAACTATGTTCAACAATCTAAAAGACAAGTAAACAATCAATATATTTAAAAACTAATAATACATTCAAAGTCTTAATATAGTCTGTGTGAATTGCTTTCAGTCCTTAAATGGGGCGATTTAATAGTTATCATTCAGCCAGTTTGGTCTTAGAGTATTTAGGGTATATATCCAAATCATTTAATATTGGGCCACCCTCTAAGTCACCCCCTCTTTCTCCTACTGTAACTTGTTTCAAAAGCATAACAGATAAAAACCTTAAAACCTTTATATTTCACACATATTCTTGAATCCTAAGTCTTGCATGTCTCTTGGTCTTTCCTATATACTTCACTCTGCATTAACACTCCAGCATGTACTGTACACCACTGACTTACTGGCACAGTTTATGAAGTCCTTAATAGTATATTATTAAGGATGATTAGCGAAGCTTATATGTTGACTGGTCAAGTATTTAAAAGTTATACAAGGTCCGTACTTGTAAGAACCTGTTACCTTCTGTCCCCATATCTCTCTTGTTTCAGGTTTATTCATTTATAAATTACTAGGGGTTAAAATTCCTTTTAAGTTTTTTTCCATATACAATTCTCGGTTTCTTTGGGATAATTTGTTTCAGTATTGGGTCTATTAATGGGATGTCCCAATGTTTGGATAATGTTGTTTTTATGTTCTCTTTTGAGGTATTACATATGGTAATGCAAGAGGCAGATTTTGATCTTCCTTCTTTTTGTTGGTCAGTAGGTTCCCTTAATGTTTGAGTTTTGGTTATAGCTCCTCCTATTAGTTTTGGGGGATATCCTCTTTGTTTAAATCTATTTATATATTTATATATTGTTTCAGCTGTGTCTTACAGATGCCATCTTCATTGCAGTTTCTTTTAATTTTACAGAATTGTGAGAAGGATATATTTGCTTTACATTTCTTTAAATGACCAATTTGAAAATGGAGGTAACTATTAGATGTTTCTATTTTACTACCTTCACAAAAGCTGAATCTATATATCAGCGCTAAGGAAACATTAATAGGCAACAATCATAAATATGTATCAATGATTTTGTGGGAAATTGCACAGTTTTTGACTCATGTCCCACTTTTAAAGCTTATCCAAGCAAAAGAACCCAAGCTTCCCCGTGTCCCCGTTTATTAGAATGTAGAAGCATAAAAGACATACTCACAAATGAGCAATTATATTCACAATTGAAATGTCTAAAATCGCAAAGTTCAATAACAAATCCACGTAACTGTTGCAGCTCCAGTCTTTATGCACAATGGGCTGGATCCAGATTTAAGTAAGTGCTTGAAATT
This sequence comes from Limnodynastes dumerilii, assembly GCA_011038615.1. Lineage (NCBI taxonomy): Eukaryota > Metazoa > Chordata > Amphibia > Anura > Limnodynastidae > Limnodynastes > Limnodynastes dumerilii. The sequence goes on from WWET01003035.1 coordinate 90,799, forward strand.
AGTTACTACTGGGCTAAACCATATTGATAGCAGGGGTAGTCAAGTAATTGGATATAGCTTTGAATTGCTTACTGCACACAGGTACTGACCAGCTTTACTATCACACTGTTATTTAGACTTGGGATAGGAAACATCACCTCTTAACTCTAATACTGTTTGCAAGAGATGAAATATGATTCCACTGCAATCAATATGGTTTAGCCCAGAAGTAACTAATTTCAAGCATTTACTTAACTCTGGTTTCAGCCCAATGACACTATGGATGCACCTGCCGATGTAGTGGAAAGGATGGAGACAGTAGTACTCTGGGCCAATGCATTTCAACTGTATACCAGTCTTTCTCAAGACTAAAGGAATACTGGTACTACTGGCATATAATTAGGGGAAGTCTTTAACCCTCTGTGTCTGATTGGTCCTTTACAATTATAACCAGAGCTAAATAGCAGTAAAACATTACAAATCTTAAAAACATGTTTACCATAAACAAAAGACAGTTTGTGTTAAAACCGGATATAGATATATAATAAATTAATAAAGCTAAAAATCCACAGGTCCAGAAACCACATATTGTCAACCAATGTAATATGAAACCACTGAAACATCATTGGATAAAGCAGCCGCATATAAATATAGATAAAAACAATACTTTAAAATTACTGGACAGTAATTTTTTATAGCTATTTAGCCCACAGGGTTTAAGGATTAAACTTATTCCAGCCTTTAGTACGAAAAAGGTGGAGTTTCCATTCTCCACGCTAGCTCCCATTCCCTTAAAAATTATGCTATAAGAAATGGAGACTAACTATACACAGAATCATAAGGGTATAAAAGATTGGAAGAAAAAATAATATCTAAGATTAGAGAATGTGAGAAAGAATTAGTAGATAGAAAGCAAAGAAAATTAAAAAAGGGATTGTCTGGAAGCACAAACTAGAGGGGAAGAAGGTGAACATAATTATGAAAACATCTGGTCACATTCAGAGGCAATGTCAAGGCTTCTAAGAGAATATAAGAAGGAAATTCAAGTGGGGACACTTATAGAGACATAGAGCCTGATCCTGGGTTAAGTACGACAGGGGAATTACGTACAGCGTGTACGTAATTCCCCTGTCTGGAAGGTTGTGCGCACAACCTTCTTATGGCGTTGTAATGGTCGGTGTGCATAACGTACATTACGTACGCCGCCTGTTACGTAAAAAGGTGCTGTTCCCCCTTTTACGACAGTTGTATCTCAACTGTGAAGGCGGAGATCGACATGTTAATGAGGGGATGGGGTGAGGGAAGCTTAAAAGTTAAGGTAGGAATCTGGACACATAAGTGTCCAGATTTAGTACCTTTAGCGGAGAGTGCAGGGGGTGTGCCTTCCCCACTATGACCACGGACCACCTGTAAGGCGCGTAGGTCAGGATCTGGCCCATACTGGTTAATAATCCTCCTGTAGTTCGGAAAAACAACCCCAAAAGAAACAACGGAAACATAAAAATAATAAAAAATACAGGAACTAAAATTGATCTAACCCGCTATTCCATTAGATTTCAAAATAGAAGAGAGGATCAATATCAATGTGAACCCGAGGGTACACCATAGAAGTTAGACAGCATTTCCCAAGAAATAGAGACCATCATCGGGATAATAGGAAATCTTTTTCCAAAGAGAATGTACGGCCTCCGCCTAGATATAGTGAATGCTCCCAACATTCACATCGTAGATATCAATATAGAGAAATGAGCAGGGAGAAAAGAAGGTCACAAGATTGCAATTCCCATTATGATCATTGTTACCAAAATAGATTTGAGCCATTTTATTTTCACAGTCCACAAAGAACCTGCAGGAAATAAAAATCTTTGACAATCCACCTTTAAAAAGGAAAAGAGGGCCAAGTATGGAGTTTTGCAAGTGTCCGCCAGGAGTGGGACCACCCATCTAATGAATACTGGAAATATATACAAATCTACTATTTTTTGCATCAACATAATCTGAACCAGTCAGTCCTAACAAGCTTTACTCAGTCCTAACAAGCTATGAAAAACTGTGTATATCTCCTACCACTTTGACACACACAATCTCGTTATTATATAAGCTGGTTATCAAGTCCTGGTACCCGGATTTACCAACCTTCACCAGAGAGTGAGAGCGAGACCTTGGGGAGTATTTCACTGAGAAAGATTGGAAAAAGATATTCCGTTGCACTTTCTCATGCTCACAAAGCATATACCTCCTAGAGACACACTATAAATTGATATCCAGGTGGTACTGATGCCCTACTACCTTGAATCGGATCTTCCCCGTAGTACATAGCATATGTTTAAGGTGTTCGGAGTTATCAGGCACCTTCTTACACATCTGGTGGGAAAAAGTTTTTGAAGTGACTCAACTAGTCCTGTCAGGGGAAGTCCCAACCACAACTTTTCTCTGGCTGCTGAATCGATTTCAGGGTTCACCCTCCGCCTTCCAAAAAATCTATTTTACACCACTTTATTAATGCAACTAAAGCTGTGATGCCTGCTAAATGGCGCTCACCCCAACCCCCTACAATCAAAGACTGGGTGGATAGAATAGCCTTTTTTTGGCCATGTAAGACATGACCTCTACTGGAGTAGAAGAATGTGCCAGGTTTAATAAAACTTGGTACATTTGGATTGAGTTTTAATCCAGAGATCAATTTAAGAACCTATATCGGTGTGGCTAAAAGACAAAAAATTGACTGAGTAAGCCTAAAACCGTACAATGAGGAAGTGGGAAGTTCGGATAGTTTAGAATATATATGGGTACTTCCTTTGGAGATGCCTTCATTGTACTTTAATTCTCAGTTGAATAGTTGAGATTTAATTCTTACACTTGTGATAATCATGGTACATATATCTCTCTCCCTCCTCCCTATTTCTTTACCCTCGATCTTATACTTTCTTTCTTTTTTCTTTTTATTTCTCCTATTTGTCATTAATGTTTTTGTTTGATATCTCATTCTATAATGCCAGCAGGAAAAATTGTTACTGGAAGTGACTGTACGCTCTCGGGTTGTTATAACCCTACTTTATCAACTACTCAGAGATTGGTGGTTTGCTTCCACTTTCATATCTTAATTATTGCTATTTGATTACTGTGTCACTGCTGTATTTCCTATATTGTTGTAAAAACTCAATAAACATAGATTACAAAAAAATAAAAAGGAAAAGAGGCGGTGGAGGAGAAAAATCAAAAAATTTGAGGAGGAGCGCATATCGGATACAAATTAGAAAACTCCACAGAAATAAAAAGAAAAATATTATAAGAAAAATGAAAGAAACTAAAAAAGACACAACTAAAATTTACAACCTCAGCAACTACAATCCCACTGAAGCAGTATTAAAAGTTTAAAAAAATGAAACTTAGGTCTCAGTCCCCCTTTAATACTGTTTTGAATTAAAGCTTATGGAAATCAGTGGCCCACAGATGGATTTAATTAAAACCATTTAAATGTGGAGCCTTTGAGTAACATGATCTCTATACCTTCTGAAGAAATCACCAAGGAAGGTGCAAGCAATCATATGCAGTGGAAAAGAAGCTTCGGTTTGTTGAGAAAAGTCTACCCCCTTTAGTATTGCAAGTGTTTGGTCCAAGTGCTCAGGACTTAGCTGACAGAATTTATAACCATCGGAGAGAAAGACTTGCTGAACAATCATCCTTATATAGATATATCCTCATGCAGAAATAAAGAACCTCCAGTCTGCAAAATACGGTCTATTTCTCCAAACCTGCCAGCATTTAGTCCATATGCCTAGGACTTAGCTGACAGGATTTTTAACTACTGTTGTGTGAGTAATCATCATACTACAACAATAAGAGACAGTTCCAATATGTCCATGTAAGAACTTTCCTTTCACTTAACATTATCCGGACCTTTATCAGTCTGTGATATATTTACATTGTTGGTGGGACATAAAGATATACCCTGTGGTTATTAACGGCTATTATATATTTTTATTCATTGAGGCTGTGCAGTAAATTTTTATTTATTTATTTTTTGTTATAAATTGTTATATATATTTTTATAACAATTTATATGCATGAATGTTAAGTATAATAAATGTGAATTATATTTACTATTACCAATCATGCTATTAAGTTTTGCGATTGGCATCTTATAAAGCGCGCCCTCTGATTTCCAGTTCTACTTTTGCAAAATATCATTTTTGCTTTATTCGGTCAGCAGTTCCAATTAAGAGGAAACGCTTCTGAAAGATAACTTTTTAGTATTGTTACACACATTGGTTTAACAGGTCAAGAGTATATTTGTTTTGGATCAATTCTATTACCCCCAAACTTTCGAAAGTGGTTGATGCTACCTTGCAATCACTGGTTGTACATACTAAATCCTACCTTAAGGACACACTGGTCACAATAAAAAAAATTGGAAAATATGATATGGCAAAAAGATACTTACTTTGTCACAGCTAACGTCACTTTTCTCTATGCCATTATTAAACACTTCCATGGTATAGAGGGTGTTAAAAAGTTTTTTAACTCTAGATACTTCAGCTTTTAATAACTTCATTATAGATGCCATCTCTTTTATTTTAGAAAATAAATATATATTTTTTTAAGGACAAGTTTTATCTATAAAGAACTGGGACAATGATGGGGGCAAAATTCGCCCTGGTTATGCTAATTTATTTTTAGCCACTTGGGAAGAAAAGATAGTTTGGAGTCGCCATGCTTGGGGTATCCATTGGCTAAGATATATAGATGATTCTTATTTGTATGGGTGGGCCCTGAGAAGTCCCTTTCGGATTTTTGTACTTTTAAATGACAATACAAAAAACATTCATCTTTCGTTCAGCATTAGTAACACCTCAGTTAATTTCTTAGACTTGACCATATTTTGTGAGGAGGGCAGTATCAATGTAAAGAGACATGCCATACTATCAGATTCTAATTAATTTATTAGTAAAGACTGAGGTTTCTGATTTTATTGAACAAGTTATCATTATGAAGGATATGTTTGTTGCTAAGAGCTATGAAGAATCAGGTATAATTGAAATTAAAGAAGAGGTTAAAGCACAGGATAGGGAACATCTGTTGAAACCAAAACCTAAGAATAATATCCAATAAAATAAATATGCTTTTATTACTCAATTCAACTCCAGACATAGGGATTTGGCAAGAGTTATTCAAAATAATTGGCACCTTTTAATCCAAGACCCGGTTTTAACAGGAATATTTCCCCCCGAAACCCAGCTTCATATATACAAAAGCAAGAAACTTAGCTAACTCTCTGACCCATAGCACTTATAAAATAAAAAAGAAGGCGTAAATTAAAACAAAAGGATTCCACAGATGTGGCAGATCGCACTTTTACAGTACAAGAAAGAAAAATTACTACTTTCAAATCCACTTCAAATGGTTTGACTTTTAATGTTAATTAAGCCATCACCTGTAATAGTAAAAATGTAGTGTATTTTATGGAGTGCCAATGTAAGCAACAATACATTGGCAGAACGAGCTGCCCTCTGAAGGCTAGGTGGGCAGAGCACCTTAATAACATTTAAAAAGGTTTTTAAAACCATACCTTATCTGCTCAAAGAAATTAATGTTCTGCAACATCTCTTACTAAAATGATGGGTATTGAAAAAGTTAATACTAAGTGGAGAGAAAATGATCTGAATGCAATTTTGGCTAAAACTGAGATGCGATGGATATATAACATGGATACCATCCATCCTAAAGGGTTAAAGGACGATTTTGAAATCAAGTGGTTTCTATGGTACTCATTCTGGCCCTATTTCAGAGTTTGAAGATAAGAGAGGAAAGTTATATCTGGGCAAAACCATGTTGTTTTCAGGGGAGTCAAATGTCATCTGTTGCAAACAGTATCATAGTTGTAAGATGTTGTTTCCCAGACCAAGTCTAAATTACAGTGTAAAAGTGAAGCTGGTCAGTATCTGTGTGCAATAAGCAAAAGCAATGTATTCTCTCTGCATGCATAGAATAAAATAAATTGGACTCCCCCTAGAATCAACATGGTTTTGCTGTTCCTATATATATTTATATGTGGTTGCTTTATCCAACGGTGTTATAGGGGTGTTATTTCATGTTAGACCTGTGGATTTTTAGATTTAATAATTTATTATATGTATCCTGTTTTAACACAAACTGCTTTTTATTTATGAAATATGTTTTTAAGATTTGCAATGTTTTTGCGGCTATTTAGCTTCAGAACTTATCGTCTGGTTATAATTGTGAAGGACCAATCAGATAAAGAGGGTTTAAGACTTCCCCTATTTATATGCCAGTAGTACCAGTATTCCTTTAGCCTTTTGAAAGACTGAAATACAGTTGAAACGCGTTGGTCTAGAGTAGTACTGTCTCCATTATCTCCACTACATTGGCAGGTGAATCCATAGTGTCATTGGGCATAAAGATTAAAGCTGCAGCTGTTACGTGGATTTGTTATTGAACTTTGCGATTTTAGATATTTCAGTTGTGAATGTCTGCTTATTTGTGAGTATGTCTTTTTATGCTTCTACATGCTAATAAATCTAAGGTATTTTATACTATTGGCACCTCGCTGTCTCTCTTTTTACCTACACCTCCTATGAAATTGCATTACGAAGCCGAGGCTCGTTTTTCATGACAGCAGAGAGGAGGTTAGATACAGAAGTGATGCTACATGGGGAACGTGTAGGATGGACGTGCACCAAGACACAAAGAACATGGGCTCTTTTGCTTGGAGAAGCACCAGCTTATTTATCTTACGGACATGAGTCAAAAACTGTGAGCTATTTCACACAAAAACTTTGATTCATATTTATGGTTGTTGCCTATTAATATTTTCCTTGCACTGATATATTGATTTGCCTTATTTGTTTGTAGTCCTGTCAAAAAAGTTTCTGATACTTTTTGTTTTGAATCAGTATATTTGCAGCTCTTTGGACAATGTAGCGCTATACCTTGTTGTGTTCTTTGTATATTTTACTACTTTCTCTTAACAGTTGGAAATCAAGATATTCAATCTTCTCATCCGAGAAGTTGTACATGAACTGTAAATTGTAATTTTTGTTGGAGATCCATTCAAATCATTTTAAAAAGTAATTTTTTTATAGTTTCTAAGTCACTCGTCCAAATCGTAATGATATTATCATTGTATTGTTTATACATGTGAATATATATTCTTAAAATAGATTTTCTGCGTAAATAAACTTTCTCTCCCAACAGCCCATGCACAAATTTGCAAAACTTGGTGTAAAAATCATCTCCATAGCGTCCCACATGTCTGTAGGTAATAATTTTATAAAAATGTTAAGTAATTGGGAATAAATAAAAGAAATTGCATGATGTCACATATAAAATTCTTAAGGTCTTCCCCTATCTCCTTGTCCTCTGAGAAAAACATTCTTGCTGACTCCACTCATTATGATTTGGAAGAGTGACTTTAAAATCTTTTAAAACTTTAAAAAAAAATATTTGAATGGATCTCAACAAAAATGACAACTTACAGTTCACATACAACTTCTTGGATGAGAAGATTGAATATCTTTCTCTCCAACTGTCAAGCAAAGGTAGTAAAATTGTAACATTTAATTATATAAAATCTGTAGACACAAATAGTTACCTCCACATTCAAAGTGGACATTTAAAGAAATGGAAAACGAATATACCCTTCTCACAATTCTGTAGAATTAGAAAGTACTGCAATGACATCTGAGGGACCCAGCAGAAACAATATGGAGATAGATTTAAGCAAAGAGGATATCCCCCAAAACTAATAGAAGGAGCTATAACCAAAACTCAAACATTGATGATACAAGATTATTTACTATTAAGTACTTTGTGAACTGTACTAGTATGTCAGTGTTGTACATGCTAGAATGTCCATGCAAACTGAAATATGTAGGAATGGCAAAGAGACATTCAAGACTTAAGATTGTAGAACGTGTGAAACATAAAAAAATAAAGTAGCATCACATACTATGAAATTGTCCCATTTCTGGATTAAAAGCATTTTACATGGACTGCAGGGTCCTTAAATATTAAGCCTTTGAATGTATTACTAATTTTTAAATATGTATATGCATTATATTTTCTCTTTATTATTGATTCTTTACTTGTCTTTAAGTCTTCTAGATTGTTGAACATGGTTTTTAGAGTTGTAGAAATTATTATTAATATGCACTACTCTAGTTTTACCATTTTTTCTTATGGTCCCCCCATTGTATATTCCTAAAATATAATATATACAATTTGATTTCTTCTTTTACCAATTTTATTTCCTTTTCCAACCTTTTGGACTTTTTAATATTTTTAAGATGATTTTAAATTTTAGTCTTTATAAAATTGTTCCCATGCTTCCTTACCCTTGCTAATCACTATAATGATAACGCTATTTAAACTCTAATTGTTCCATTATTTTTAGTTAATAATTGTAATGCTATTCTAATTGTATATAATCCTCCACAATGGTCTATGATACCCGTTCCCATTTAAATAATTCTCCATTCTATACTAATGTACACAGCACTCAGCTCGGCTGTCTACTCTAATTTCCTTAATGTAATCACTATACCATCAAAAACAAGTTGTATAAACAGCGCTATATATTGTATATAAAAATAGTAATTCAATGACTGGTTTTGATGAAATAACATATAAACGGTAACCTGATATCAATAAGTTTATTAAAAACATTAAAATCACATATGTGGAGCTAGAACAATTAGCAAATCAAATGCACAAGGATATTTCCAAGAGTTGAAGGAAATACAGAGCATAAACTCCAATTCTCTATTAATTAATATCTGCTTTTAGTTTCGGTGTAAATTGGAGATGTTAAAGTAAACCAAATTGCATCCAAAATAAATGCACCCTCTTCAGGCAACAAGTCCCCATCCTGATCCAAATAGTATTTTACAGCCATGAGACCATCCTTATGTGGGACATTTGTATATAGGGCCAAAAAAAAGCATAGAATGAACGCCACTCCACATCATTAATCAAATTTAAAAGATGTTTGGTGTCACTCAAATGTGATTTACATTGATTTACATGAGGATTGGAGATATCGTGGCGTGGGCAACTGTGTAAGACTTATAATATTAACTTTCTGGAGGGTGGCCATCCATTGTTTAACCATTTGATCCAGCATGACCGACAGCACTAACAGCATATAAGGAAGACAGGCGCTTCGATTCATCTCCCGAGGATTGGGTAATACCTTGTCTTCATTGCCCTATTGCTTACAGATACCATACTGATTAATACTTGGATTTTTTATTATATTATAGTATATTTGACTTACTGCTGCCCATACAATACCACTATCCCATATCCAATTTACACCGAAACTAACAGCAGATATTAATTGATATTCTTGGATTTTTTGCTCTGTATTTTCTTCAAATATCTTATATTGAAAATATCCTTGTGCATTTGATTTGCTAATTGTTCTAGCTCCACATATGTGATTGATAACTGGTTGCTGTTTATATGTTATTTCATCAAAACCAGTTATGGAATTACTATTTTTATATACAATATTAAGTGCTGTTTATACAACTTGTGGTATTGTATTTCTTTTCTCTATAAAGGGAGAATAGAAAAATCTCCCATACAGCTGCTTTCTCCTTATCAGCGCCAAAAAGGTTTTTTTTTCCAGTATACCATCCCATCAAATAGTCTGACACTCCCTAGACCTTATCTCAGTTCCCACGCCTGCTAGATCCCTTGTTTTTAAAATGTATTCATGTGCTCTTTTATATATTACAGTATGTCTGTATATGAATTTTACTTCTTTGTCTATTTATGAACTGTATTTTATTGTGATCGGAATGATTTATTTTTCAACATTATTTATTTGCTGGCGCTATAATGCTTGATTGTGTTCCCATCATATGCACAGTCAGTTTCAATGTATTCCCCAAAAATTCTCTTCATAACACCACTTGATTAGTCTCATCCTGTGGAAATTACCAAGGATACCATCAATTAACCCCACTAATTGGAACTGGAATCTGTGTAGCATTGTCTGTCCATGTTGTATTTAACAATCTGTTATCACCCCCTAAAGAAGTCAAGAATTTACAAGCTCTGACAAAACGTGTTGGAAAGAAAGAGTAATATAATTGTTCATTAGGAGCACCATCAAGGAAACATCCTGCTATCGCCCATACCAAGTTCATGGCTGAGTGGATCAGCCTCAAATGAAAAGACGTGAGCACACACGGAAACCAGGGACGGACTGACTTCATGTTGAAAGTTACAGATAAGCTCCATGATTATAAAACTCCTATTTTATGCTGATATCTGAAATAAGAAAAGTGAATTGGCTTCAAGACTATTTTGACAAGATACATCTTTGGTACGCAGACACCTATTATCTATTGCATTCCCTCCTAATTATTTACTGGTTGGAAGTTTTTCACATATTACTTTCATAGAACTTTTTTACAAAGTGTTATGTACCTTTATCATTATTATACATAGATAGTGATTATTTCTCTCTATTTTGTTTAGGAGTGGCACAATATTGATACTTTCTACTTTACTAAATAATACAATAACTGGCGCATCTTTGCAATATTGACATATATATTATATATATATATTTTATATTATGTGTTACGTGTGTGTGTATACACACACACACAACAGATAGGTGTATGCAATATAATCTGCAATACAAACTAAATTACTAAATTAATCCCCCTCCTCCTATTAGTATATTAACTCTCCCTCTACTCTAGCTCACATTATTCTATTATATGCATTAACACCCCATTCACACTCTATTTACATCCTATTAACCCCCTATTAACTTTCCTCCCTCCAGTTCATACCTTATATACTTTACTCAGCCTTTATCTTCTTCCCCACTGCTCTGCTAACACCTTCTAAAAAAAAAAAGCCCAAAAAACCGCAATCCAAAGCAAGCGAAAAAGCTGTGACTCGGGGGAAAAACAAGCCCAATTCCGCTTGTTATAAGCATAATTGGCAACTATGACCAGAACCATCATCCTCCATGTCCGTCTGAATCACATGGCTGTGCCCCTTTAAAAAAAATGGTGTTTACATTTTCAATGAGGGTGGGGTCTGGGCAACCAGAACCCCCCTCATGGGTGTGCCACTGGAAGGGGTGCTGTTTCAGAGTAGCTTAGGGTTGCCGACTTCTTAAAGCTTCACTCCGGGAGAACCCGGAGGGAAGCCATAGATTTCGGCAAGGGGTGTGGGTTAATTATGCTAATTTATGCAAATTTCATAATTAAGCCCCACCCCATGCCAATCACTCATGTAATCGCTAGTGTTCCAGGGGATGGGAAGGGCTTGATGACATCATCCAGCCCCATCCATCCTTAGTAACGCTAAGGATTACAATAGTTATTGATTGCTGGTGGGCTTTACGGGATCTTTGCCGACTTACCCAGGATACCGGGAGAACTGCCCAAATTTCGGAAGTCTCCCAGATATTACAAGAGAGTTGGCAACCCTGCTTTGGAGACTTTGGGACCTCTGCAGGGGATGAGCTTTCAATTAAAAAAAATACATTATATATGACCCAAAGTTGTAATTCTGACAGTATTAGAGTTAGGACCACCAAAACAATAAAGCCTTGTAAGTGACTGGTGGCTTATCAATATCTGCAAATGTATGCAACTCATTTCTCTAACTTTTATCTTAATGATAGATTGCCATGGTTGGTTACTGGTGTTGGGGTGCCTTTTGTGTGTATGTGTGTGTATGTATGTGTATATATATATATATATATATGTGTGTGTATGTGTGTGTATGTATATGTGTTTGTGTGTGTATGTACATATAACGCAACTCTATGCGTGTAGGATCCACTATCCGTGGGGTGTCAGGGGTGTCCTGCTCTCCTGTGTGCACTATTGTGAATCAGAAATTGCACCCGTTATATATATGTATTCAGATATTTACATATATCCGATATTTACAATACCCATAAAGCAATGAAGTATCATCATAAATATTCGTTGATCGGTCAAAATATTATACGCACTACAAATAGTAAACAATATAGATTAATTGTTTATCTCATTTATGCAGCCCAGTCAATGATATTATGCAGTTCAACCAATGTTTTTTCAATAATCAGTGCTCATATATGCATACAGAAAATGTAATTATCTTTCAGACCAGTTGGTAATAGCATAATGGACCAGAAAATGTTGTGTAGCGGGTACCCAGCTTTGGATTAGAACACTGGCTGCATTGGCGGAAATTTTTTTATTTCAGAATTAATTTTCCACCTACTGTCCTTTTACCAGTGTTATTACTTCTCACCTATATTGGAATTTCCACCTCTGAAGCTGATTTCCTTCACTGCAAACATGACATCTTTAGCCGATGTAAAATTCTTTAGAAAGAACTCTGTCTTTGGCAACTCACTGTGTAATAACAGTAACAGAAATATCATACATGATCTTGCATTTGTAGTGAATAAAGTTTTTAATTTATATTTAAATTAAACAACTTCACTATATCATCATCTTAACATTTTACCTGGCTTGAACCACTCCCACGTGGGGCCCATCTGTGCCAATCCCCAACATAAGAGCCACTTTTGCCACAAAATTTTTCTGCAGGTTGAAACGACGCTGTCCAATATTGTTGCTGCCGTCAATGAGAAAAGCTACTTCTGCCTTGCAGTCTGTATAATCCATGGGAAAACATACTATTAAAACAATGCAAAAGTAATAGCATATACAATATTAAGATAACATTGGACCGAAGCCAGACCTAGGCTCACTTTCTGTATGCTCGTGAAATAATAGTGCACTGCTAGGCACTCCCTTCTCATGTACAGAACTTAAGGGACTTCTTTTGGTCTAAACCCTACCTTGACTTTTCTGATTGTAATGTCTACCTTTGTGCCTGCTTGCCTATGTGCCAGGTGCAAGTGCAAAAAGGAAAAATTGCACCCCTGACCTTGCATTAAGAACCAGATTAACTTTAAAAATGAACTTACTGGCACCCCACCTTGATTTTGTGCCCTGAGCGACCGCCCCTGTCGCACACCCCTAGTTACGGCCCTGGTTTGGCGTTCCATTGCCTAACAGTGGTTGTGTGCAGTACAAATTCAAAGCCAATGTCCGCACGCTGTGTGTGAAAATTGGATGATGTTATTAGTTCTGGATCTGATCCATTGCTAGCAATAAATCTTATATTTTTCTGGAGGGGCAGACAACTGAATACATGGTTAGAAAATACACAGATGATTAAGCAGGCAGCTCAGCCAGAGCTCATCATGCCAAGGTCTAGAATGACCCCACAGCTTTATATTTTTTGAAAAGACAATATTTTCTCAATGTACAGCAAGGCAGTAGGACAGTGTGTTGACTCATGTGGTTAGCACCCAGTCTTATCTGTGTAGAGTTTGACCCCCAATGCCAGGATAACAATACCAAAATTTAAGGTTAACTTAACTAAAAGCTTTACATGTTTCCCAGAGACTGCCCGATCTTTTTAACTATTGCTTTTATAGTCTCTGAATATATACAGAAAATGTATTAGGCCTTATTGAAATTCAGTACCTTTATTGCCAGTTGACTTCTCAGGAGTTTTCTTTTGACGTCTGCCTGCAAGAGCCACATATCAGATAGTTAACAAATCATATGATTGAAGAAGTAAAGAAACATTCTAAATGATCAGCGTCTGACTGGCCCGCTAGGGAAATCCCAGTATTGCAATGGGGCGGAACCTTCACTTAGATACCCTGCAAAGAACTGGCTGTGCTGTACACAGCTGCGACTGTTCACAAGACGCCAGCGTGACCCAAGGTCCACCAAGTGCCAAATTCTGCAGAGCACGCCGCAGGAGAGAGCCAGTGGAGAGACAGCAAAGGTAAGTTTGAGTTCTTAAAGAAAGTAGTTGGGGAATGAAGATTTGATGAACATGGAGGGGACATATGTATAGAGGTGAAAAAGGCTGAATGGCCACAAAGAGAGTAAATAATACTAGCTGGACACAAGTCACGGCAATAAGGCTGAATGGATACAAGGAGGGGAGCAATAAGGCTGGCTGGACACAGAAGGAAGGGGCAATGAAGCTGAATGGACACAGAAGAAGGGGCATAAAAGGCTGGTTAAACAATCTGAAGGAAGTGGCAATAAGACAGGGTGGACACATAAAGAGGTGGCAATAAGACTAGTTGGACACAGAAGGAAGGTGCAATAATGCTGACTGGACACACAAAGAGGCAATAAGGCTGGCTGGACACAGAAGGAGGGGCAATAAGGCTGGTTGGACAAACAGAAGAAGAGGCCAATAAGGCTGACTGGACACAAATTAAGAGGGGGGTCAATAAGGCTGATTGGACACAGAAGGAGGGGGCAATAAAGCTGAATGGATACAGAAGGAAGGGACAATAAGGCCGGGTGGACACACTCACAAAGAGATAGCAATAAGACTGGCTGGACATAAAGATGTGGCAATAAGACTGGTTGGACACAGAAGAAAGGGGCAATAAGGCTGGTTGGATACACAAAAGGAAGGTATTTAAGGCTGACTGGTCACAAAGAAAGAAGGGGCAATAAAGCTAACTGGACATACACAAGGAGCGGCAAAAATGTTTGCTGAACACACAAGGAATGGCTAATAAGGCTGACTGGACACACACAAGGAAGGGGCAATAAGGCTTACTGAACACACAAACAAGAAAAGGGCATAAAGACTGACTGTCGAGACACACAAGGGGAGCAGAGATTGGATGGCTGTAGAGACACACATGGAGGGGGAGATTGGATGACTTTTGAGACACACAAGAGGGCAGGAAAGGATGACTGTAGAGACACACACACACACACACACACACACACACACAAAGAGGGGGTAGATTGGATAGCTGTAGAGACACAGGACCTGATTCACACTTAAGAGTGAGTTAGGTGTGGGCAGATGCATACCTAACTCACTCTTCTAGCCCCCAACCCACCCCACATTTTTAGGTACCTCTTGGCACTTACGAGTGCCATAGGGCTACCTTATGTCTCTGTGCAGTGCCTCCCCCCGCCCTCCCCAGCTAATCTAAATACCTCCCCCCTCCCAGTTCTTCCATCTTTAAAGACTGCGCCTACGCTATCTACATACAGATCTGCTACGTAGATAGTGTAAATGATCTACTATGCATGCGCAGTAGGTCATTTCAGGCCAATACGCACTTAAGAAGCAGAAGCTTCTTCAATGCGAATCAAGCCCACATACATGGAGGGGGAGATTAGATGTCTGTAGAGACACACACATGGAGGATGATATTGGATGGCTGGAGAGAAACACACAGAAGGAGAGGACAGAAAGGCTGGATGAAGGTTTATATAGTTTGTGTAGATTTCTACGCTTTATTAAATATTTCCTCATATAGTTTTACTTCAGCTTTAATTTTGACTGTCCCGAAATTTGGGCTGCTATCCCAGGAGAGCTGGCAAATCTCTTGCATGAGAAGCCCTTCTGAATCTCATAATAATAATCCCTAGTGTTACACTAGGGATGGGCGGAACTTTATGCCATTTTCATCATCAAGCCTCGTCCTACCCTGGAACACTATGAATTACAGCATTGATGGAAAGAGGGTGGGGCTTAATGCTGCAATTTGCATAAATCGTGTCATTAAGCCCTGTACCTGCCTCTATCTCTTCCCTCTGGAATCTCCCGGAGGAAAGATTTGAAAAATCGGCAACCCTGTTTTACTTTCAGACGTTTTCTTTAGTTGAATGTAGCCCAGTAAAATGATTTTTTTCTATTCTATATATCACATGGGTACACTGAGAGAATTACTTTTATATTATTAGGTTTTTCCTGTTCATATGAATAAAGTTTCTGTGTTGATAGTCATTTAGCATTTCCAAAAAAAGTAGGTATTCATTTACTGATTTTATCAAGATACATATGAATAGAAATAGTCCATGACCCTTTATTTAACAAACATCATTTATATGTAGACCACACTGTTAATGACAAAACAAAACTATGATTGTATGGCAGTCACTAAAATGCAATGTGTATTGTATGGCGATAACTAGGATGCAATGTGTATTGTATGGCGATAACTAGGATGCAATGTGTATTGTATAGTGATAACTAGGATGCAATGTGTATGGTATGGCAATAGCTTGGACACAGTCTGTATTGTATGGCGGCAACTAGGATGAAGTGTCTATTATCTTAAGTGGTCCTTATTGTATGGTGATCAGTAGTATGTTCTATGCCTTGTATATATGTCAGTAGGATACTCATTGTAATAATATAGGTCACTGTAACTAAGAATTAATAGTATTACATGCTTTTCACACTGAGCTGTTGAAACAGTCTGTGGGTGTAACAGATGATACACAGTTTATTTGTAAGAATCTCTGATTCAGTCATCCTCCGGCCATGACCCTTTGGCCACACCCATTGACTATGTGGTGGGCTCTTATATAAAGTACTTTAAATGTTACATGTATCTCTGTATACTGTAGAGGGTAATGATGTACACTTAGCCATATTAGTTACTGCTCTGATGTTTACTATGCCTTTATCTATCCAATGGGTTAAAGGATACATTGTTCTGCCATTTAAAAAAGCAAGGTTATTAACTATAGGTAAGAAAAGTGTGATATGACTACCAAATCCATTTTTTGTTTTACATTTATATCATTACAAGGTAATTGTGAAGAATATTGGGAGATAGTCTGCTTTCAGGGAATGTAACAATATTAATAATTTAGAATTGTTTAATAAGGCTCATTCAATGACATGGAGCCAATCATAGAAGAATCTGAGGTGACTAGCTTGATTATACAATTTCGTTATTGGAAAATTGATTTTGCCCTCTAAAGTGATTTATTGCAATTTGAGTAGAACTATTTGGGCTGATGAGTCTGCTGGCCAGCAATACTTACATGGCACCCCTGCTTCCTCAATATACATTTGTGTAGGTAAAGTAATCTCTTGCATCCACAGTTCTAATAGCCATGGTGGCAAGTCAAAATATTTATGTTCATTTATGTTGTCCTATATATCTTCATTACACGTAAATCAGTGGTAGTCATCCTGGTCCCTACCACCCACTAGTGGACGATTCAAGCTTTCATGGTGTGCAGTGGGGGTTTGACTGCGTTCAGCAGTATAACAGCACACCCTGTATAATCTGCATGGAGGTTAAGCTAGTTCTTGTGGTTCTTTTGTATATGGAAAATTTATTACCCAGACATTGTATAGTCAATTTCAAAACAGTGCCCGGGAAATAAAGTTTCCATATATAGAAGAGCCACAAACACTACTGCTCCATCCAGGCACTAAGTATGCGTTGCTATGGCAGCAGCAATGTCAACGGGGGAAAAAAAGGAAGTTATATAGGATAGATACAGAAAGAAAAGAGGGGTTATATAGGATATATTTTTTGTACCTGGGCATACAACTCACTAGTTCCCCATCTTACAAATGTTGTTCTTCCTTTAGTTAGGTATTAGGGCAGCTAGGGAAACATACATAAAGTATAAGTACAAAGATAAATGTAAGTACTTATTTTTTTTACAAACCCTCACCCTCCTAAAAATTACTTTGCACTATATTGAGTTCCTGTGGCACAGTAAGGAAATTTTACCATCAACAAAGATACAAAAGTGGGCAGTAGGTATTAAAACGTTGACAATGGTAAGATTTACTGTATTACTATATATATTGCCTATATATTATTATTATTATTATTATTATTAGTATATATATAAGTATCAATATAGACATAGTGGACCTGATTCACAATTAAAAATCTCCGGCTTCTTAAGTGCGGTCCTTTAATAAATTTACACAATCTACGTACAGTACCACTATGGTACGTAGATTGACTCCTTGCAGTCTTTAAAGTGGGTTACGTAAACCTTATTCTAAGAGCTAGAAATGAGAATATAATTTCAAAAGAATCTTTCGAATTTCTACAGATTAAATTCCCGGTGACCCCAACCTTTTATCACTTACCCAAAATTCACAAATCCCTCACTTCACCCCCTGGACATCCCATTATTTCTGGTATAGGATCCCTCACAGCTAATTTATCACATTTTGTAGATTGTTATTTGCAGACACTGGTCACTCCCCTCCGTTCACACATTAAGGACACTGGTCACTTTCTACGTAATATTGCTGATATTGAGTGGCGTCAAGGGTTCCACCTTCTTACTTGCGATGTTGAGGCCCTTTACACTAATATTCCACATGATTTGGGTGTAGCAGCTATTTCTCATCATCTTCACACTAGGTCAAATATCTCTCCACCACTTCAAAATTTCATCACTGATAGTATCCAATTTATTTTAGAGCACAATTTTTTTATTTTTCAAGGTCGTTGCTATCGGCAATGCCTTGGCACTGCCATGGGGACCAGGTTCGCCCCGAGCTATGCCAACCTTTATATGGGCTCCCTCGAACAAGAACTAATATGGGGAGGCCCATTCGGGGCGAACCTGGTCTACTATGGCAGATTTATTGATGATTTATTTTTTATTTGGGATGGGGATGCTGATAGTATTAATTCTTTTCTTTGTCACTTGAACAATAACAATTTTCACCTTAAATTCACGTCACATTATAGCACTGAGTTTGTTAATTTTTTGGATATAAGGGTTGAGGTCTCCGGGAATAAGCTTAGTACTTCCACCTTTCAAAAAGAGGTTGCCACTAACCATTTTTTACAATACTCCAGTTGCCATAAAAAAAGCTGGCTGGACGGTGTTCCTGCCAGCCAATTTATTCGGCTACGGAGAAATTGTTCTAATTTTGCTTTATAAGGCTATCCTGAAAGAGTTGTCATGGAGGCCTTCAGCAGGGCACGTATCAAAGACAGAAAGACACTTTTATCGGTGAATAAGGAAACTAAGAAACAACTATCTCCTTTTCAAGATTTGTTTTTTATGACGAAATATAATTCTAGGGCTGGGGAGATTAGAAACATTATCCGTAGGAATTCTCACATTCTTAAAATGGATGGACACCTTGGTGGTCTATTTCAAAATATGCCAAAAGTTATTTTTAAAAAGGCACGTAACTTAAAAGATTCATTGGTACATAGTTTTATGAAGAAGGAAACTATTCCAAATGTGGGAACCTGGCTTCCGGAAAAACCAACTGGTTTCTTTAGATGTGCACAGACTAAATGTATGATGTGTAAATTTTGCGATCATAAAACCTCACAGTTCCACTCCACCAATAAGTTGGATACCTTCGATATAAAAAGCTTTATAACATGTCGGAGTTCTTATGTCATATATCAGATTAAATGTGTTTGCGGCTTATTATATATTGGCAGGACTACCAGACAATTACATGTTCGTTTTTCTGAACATCGACGTAACATTCTGAATAATAAACCACATTCTTTATCTAGACATGTGAATGTTAAACATGGAGGTAAAATAGAATCCATTAGAAGTGTTGGAGTGGAAACTATCTCTAAAACTGAAAGAGGAGGTGATCAGTTCTTAAAATTGTGCCAACGAGAATCATATTGGATTTTTCGTTTGAATACTCTAACCCCTGCAGGCCTAAATGATTCTCTGGAACTTAATCATTTTTCTTAAGTATTCTTTGG
>WWET01003035.1:121346-131668 GCA_011038615.1 Limnodynastes dumerilii
GACACACACACACACACACACACACACACAGACACACACAGAATAGTAATTATATTCTTGATATAAGACATTAATGTGTGCTATGAAAACAACATAATCATCAAAAATGTTTGGCCGTATTCAGACTACTGGACGTATAACATATAAATTTGGTGCTTACCGATTTTTACTACTGTGCATGCGTAGTAAGTTTTTAACATAATTTACGTAACTTTTCCTTACGTAGATTGCTTTTTTGCGGTCTAAAAGACCACATATACGCAATCTACGAAAAGGAAAAGATACGTAGATTACGTTAAATATTTACTACGCATGCGCAGTAGTAAAAATCGGTAAAAACCAGATGTATATTTTATACGCCCAGTAGTCTGAATACGGCCCGTTGTTCTTGCTAACTTTTCTAACTGATTCCCCTTTTGCATCACCACCCGAGTCTCACCTAACACACCTGATTGGAGGGATTTGTTTACTGTTAGAGTAAACAAACCTCTCTCTCGGTGGTGCAGGCAGCCCTTCACACTGTCAGGGCAGACTCGCAACCAGGAATTTCCCAGGTCTACTCTGAAGTGTTTGTTTTTTATTACTGCTTATCAGCCTGCAATAACCCGAGTTGAAAATCCTGGGTTATTTCAGGGCGGTGATGTGAAAGCAGTATAACTATCTTAATAGTTAAACAGAAACATTACATTTTTTTAAATGCAGAACATGTAATTGATACAACTGTCTGATTTTTATTGCTATATATATTGTTTTTTGTATTTTAGTATTACTTTTTTCACAATTTTATGAATGTAGAAAGCAGTGGCCAGAATGGTTGAGGCTAGCATGGGATTTATTCTGGCAAACTGAATGAACAATTCTTGTTAAACATGGACAATAACATTGTGTAGTTCACAGGAAACACATCCAGTATTAAGGCTGTAACGTATTCATTGTCCAACCAGGCCCAACCATTTATATACAAAGATACTTTCCCAGAACCACGCTGTAGTCAAGCCATAGGTGCAGCCAAACCTTCCACTGTCCATCTCCTGCCAAAAGTTCTGTTACTGCTGGAACTTGAGAAAGGACTGACACTCCTTCTCACTTGGCCATAACCTCTTTAGCAGACACCACAGAGACTTCACCCATCCCTATTAGTTTAATGGTTTTTTTGTACAAATGGACATATGCATGTTCCAGGTCCCTTTAAAGAGTAACTGAAAAAAAGTTGGATGAAAAGATGGATAGATGTTTAGAACAAACTTTGTAACCTTGATGAAATTCATTTTTTCTAGCTATGTTGTGTTATGCAGAACCATAGAGGATGAGGAGGAGGATGGCCATTTTGCAGGTATTGTTATTTGATGCAGCTAAAGAAATGTGTAGATGTTACATTGAACTGTATTCACACACAGGAAAGCTTTAAGAAGGTGCAGATAAGCATGTAGCCACACTTATCTTAAAGCTTCCTTCCCCGCCACTGTTCCCTTTTTTTAAAAGAACCTAGGGCTTCCCTAACTTCCCATTTGTATTCTCCTTCTTAAGAAGGAGAATACAAATGTTCTTTCCCCCATCCCCCCTCTTCTTAATTCAGCCCAGATGCTGCCGTGGCATGCCTCTTACCTCTTCCCAAAGAGGAAAGATTGGCATGTAGATTGTGTAAATGAGCTACTACGCATGTGTAGCAGATTCTTTTTTTATTTCCCTGCACTTAAGAGGCCAAAGCTTCTTAAGTGTGTATAAGGTCCATATTCTAAACTGCCTCCAAACTTGTCAATTACATACCTTGGAATTCTCTTTAATGTGCCTGATTCAGACTTAAGTGTGAGGAGACTTAGGAGAGTGGTGTAACTAGGGTGGGTTTTGTAGGGCATGTACCCTGGACGCCGTTGGCTTTGGAGGCGTCATCGGTGCCATCAGAGCGCATATTCGACAAAGCCCACCACCGGAGCACAGATGAGAAGAGGATCCATTCCCTCTCCTCCTCTGTGAAAATGACAGCTGGAGCAGCTGTCATTTTCACTGAAGAGAAGAGGGGGCGGAACTTCTTCTCTTCTGTCTAAAAGAAAGAATATAACCCTGCTTACCTTATTCTGTCTGAGTCAGAGCAGATGCGGCGCGGCATCTACCCCTCAGTGTTCAGCTGGATAGCGCCGGCCTATTGGACACACTGCAAAAGTAGTTCACTCTCGCAGTATGTCATGTGACCAGAGCTGTCCGGTTGAACACTGAGGGGTGACATGCCGCTCCGCAGCTTCTCTGACTCAGACTCACACAGAATAAGGTAAGCAGGGTTTTATTCTTTCTTTTTCGGGAGAGGGGCATGGGGGGTTTTGGGCAGCACGCATTTTGGGCATTTGTCCTGAGCGCCATTTAAGCTAGTTACACCACTGAAGAAGGAGCTTGAAAATAAGAGAGGAAAGTTACTCCTGGGCTAAACCATGTTGATTGCAGGGGAGTCATACTTCATCTGTTGCAAACAGTATTAGAATTGAGTGGTGGTGTTTACCAACCAAGCCTTAAAAACTGTAATAGTAAAGCTGGTCAGTATCTGTGTGCAGTAAGCAATTCAAAGATATATCCCTGCATGCAAAGAATACAATTAACTTGACTCCTCCTGAAATCAACATGGTTTTGTCCAGGAGTAACTTTCCTCTCATTTTCAAGCTCCTTCTTAAGTCTTAATCAGGCCCAATATCTCTTTTCTATCTTGGTTATGTTTTTCTGTGACAGTGTTGAGCATTTTTAAGGCTGCTATAACATAACATAACATAAGATAACATAACATAACACGGCCTCAAGTCCTACCCCCTGCCTGGCAACACTAGTTTATTAGTGTTACTAGGGACAGGGAGGGACTTGATGATGTAAATTGCATCATCAAGCCCCACCCCCATCCTTATGAAACCCCGAAAGGGATAATTGATAGTCAAGGGGCGAGTTTTAATGACGCAATTTGCATAAATCACACTGTTAAGCCCCACCCCCTGTATGCATCTATGGCTTCCCTCTAGGATCTCTCGGAGGGAAGCTTTTAAAGTCGGCAACTCTGTGCTATAAGGAAGCATGGCAGCTGTGTGCAGAGCACACAGGTCCAGTGCAGGATTGTGCAGAGTCACTCTTGCTGCTAAGTTGGCACATATAAGGATTTCAATGTTATTTACTTGATAAGTTTCTAATCTAATCATTGAGGTCTATGGACTAACCTCCAATAAAAAAACACAAGTCTATTGCAGACTACTGTGGCAATGACACAATAAGTAAAAAAAAAAAAACAATAAAAGAAAAGAAAACAAAAAACTTTTGGTTGCAATTTTTATTATTGTAATTTTGTAAACTATGTTAAGCTTTGCATCTTGTTTCACCAGATTTACCTGATGTGATACTATGGTGTATGAAATTTCTGTTTTGTAAATGTTTTTGACAGCTGCTATGAACATTATTTATTAGTGACAAATGCATGTATGAGAATTAGGGCTAGATTTACTAAACTGCAGAAAAGTAAAGGTGGATGTTGCTCAGGTTCTAGCTGACATTCTCTAATATGTAATAGGAAATTCAGAGCTAGAATCTGATTGGTTGCTATGCACAATATCTCCACATTTCTGCATCCCTAATTCTCATTCATGCAATTTGTATCACCACTGCAGCTGCAGAAACATGTTTTGAAATGATGGTTGTATAAGCAAATCAGATATTTTTCTTTATTTCCCTTCCCGCTGTGCTGCTGATTTTGAAAATAATCCTGCAGTGATTTTTTTTCCTTTTTTTCCTCTTAAATGACTGCTGTTGGCAAAGAAATGTCACTGTACTGTTTTCTAGATTTATGCATTCCATTTTCTCAGGAAAAGCAAAATAAAAGCAGGATTAAATTACAGTACACTGTGGCATTAAAATAAAAATGATATTTAGAACACATTAAAGAAAGTGTTCCTTTGAGGCTTTATGACAAAGAACAAATTTCAGTGAAGCCTTACAGAATTTGTAAAATCCAACAATTTTTTATTTTTTTTTATTTTTTTTTAGAATAACTCCTCATATTAATACCTGATTGGCTTAGTTTGCACATTTGCACCTTTTTAATACTGTTCAGAAAAAACACTTTCTGTGTATTTTAACATAACTGAGTAAGTATCATGATGCAAAACTAGGCCAAATATAGATTTGTAATGTGAAACCATGATTTCTATAAAGCTGAAATTCCAAAGCTCCTGTAACATTAAAACATCTGCAAGCTATCAAATATATAAAGAAAATGTGCCAATAAATTTGTATCAAAACTGTGCCTGATATTGCTGTGATTACAATTTTTACTTTTCATGCAACATTCATATTCATATTCTATTCCCATTATGTTGTCAGAAGCTTGAAATATTAATGATGTTTAAATTAACCAGGTACATAGATACTTGGACTGAACTTCTGAGATTTATTTCATCCTATATAAACTGCAGCTGAGGCTAGCATTAGTTAGCATCTGGACTGAGGAATATTCAAGCACGTTTGACCAGTTTTTCTAAAATCACAAAACACCAAATCAAATTCACAAAAAAAATCATCTGTCTCCCCTAATATTTATAAATAGAGGTGAGTGGTGATCACCCTTGTTTTTGTTTTAAATCTTTGTTGTCTTTTAGTTTAGGCAAACATACAGGGGTCTATTTACTTACCTTAACGTTTACAAATGAATGAAGCTGTTCCGGGCTCGCAGTGAGCCTGGCAGCTTCATTTATTCAAATTTACTAATACTCACCCCTCCGGCGAGGTCCCGCGATAATCTCTGGGCCCATTGCAGGAGACTTCATTCATTCTTCTTATGAATGAAGTCCTGTGCATGCACAGAGACTCCTATGTGGGACTTTGGAAATGTCAAGTCTTGGCATGAAAAAACATTACGCATGCGCAGTGTCTTCATATCGGGACTCTGAAATCTGAAGTCGGACGCGATTTCCGGACAAATAAGTTTAGATTTTTCTTTATTTGTTTAACAATTATTAATATTTTAAATGTATTTTATAATTTTTTATATTTAAATAGAAGTGAGAAAAAAACACTTTTTTAAATAAATTTTTTTACATTAGCACACATAGGTTTATCCCAGCGGTCTACCCATACATGCCCCCTTTTCTTCCCCCTAATAACAGCTATTAGGAGGAAAAGGGGGGAATATGGGGACATCACTGGGATAATTGCACTAACGAAAGCCCAAGCCGGCGTTAGTGTTCAGCCGGGAGTGGAGTGTAAAACGCTGCTCCAACATTTCATAAATATTATGAACCACCGGCCTGCTCTGAAAAGTACAGGCCGGCGGAGAGCCCCGATGTTTACATAGATTGTCATGGAAACTACTATTTTTCCATGGCAATCCATAGTTTGTAAATATTAAAACCTTCATTTTCATGTGATAATGTCCATTTTTATATGAAAATGGGTATTATCACATGAAAATAAAGTTTGTAAATAGACCCCACAGATACAAGGTAACAGGGTCTAGACAGGTTTACAGGGACAAGGCAAAAAGAACCAGCAACCAGGGAAACAGATAAACATAGACATCAGCAGAAGAGATAAGACTGACGCAAGACAATGAACAAACAGAGGCCCTGCAAGGAGCAGGGCTAACAAGCAAGACAAGTAACTTGGAGGCCAGAAATAACAAGACAAAATAGGGCAATAAGCAAGAGCAAAACAATAACAGAAACAGGCTAGAGCAGACTATCCAGAAAACAGATAATATTACCAGCAAGGGTGAGTTCTCCCTGCTGGGTATTTAAATGCTGTACAGCCAATCAAAGCTAGAGAGCCTCCCAGCTCTGATTGGTCTGACTCCTGGCTATTAGACACCAGCTGAGCACAATTAATCATGATAGCATCTAGAGTAGAAGCTATGACCGTACTGTGCTATTTACACAGCAACCTGGCTGCTTGTTAGCACCAGTAGCTTAATGGCTGCAGTGGCTAAACTAAGCAATAGTGCAGCAGCTCAAACCCATGGCAGTGTAAAAGAAAAAAAATTAAACATAGCAGCACAGCGGTGGCAGTTTAATAAACTAGAAAACAAAGAAATAACAGCACTAAACGTGCAAGATAAATTTCAAATTGTGCATATAGTGTAAATATTGCAAATGACAAGGTGGATACCATAGATGGGTATTGGGTAAAAAAAAAAATGGGGAAGAGAAGCGGGAAGAAATACCCCCATAAATATAACAATTTAATAAAAATGTAAAACATGTAATGAAAAACTCAATATAAAACTGTTCCCACAAATAATTGACTGCTAGTATGCAGTAACTGGATTAGAGAAGGTTCTAAGTGCCAAATGGGTGACTTGAGGTGATAGTTTGAATAAATTATATATAGTTTGCCTCCAGGTAGTAATAATTTGGTGATCTGTTCTGATGAATCAATGTATTATAGTCAGCACATTGGATGTAATATTCACTTCCATATACCAAGTTGAAATAGATGCATATACTCTGTGGTATTATATATTGCTGAGTGTCAATTGGTAGGTAGCCACATCGAAAGTAGGCTATATGGACACAAAGATGGTAATTAGAGATAAATCTTCCGCCTGGAACAGCAGTATGTTAGACACAGTCACCTGTATGTTAAGGTCTGCTGGAGGGAACCGTGTAACGCCTCAGTACCGAAGCTGCAGGAGTCAGACTCTACCGACGGGCGTCCCCCCTGGGAGTAACTGGAGTATGTGGAGTACCGGAGTATGCGTGCATGCAGTCTTTAAAGACTGCGTGTACACAAGTTATGCAGGGCCACCATCAGGGGGGGACACCCGGGCCTAGAGTCCCAGGCATGGACAGAGAGGGGGCCCGGGATAGCCCCTGACCTCCTCTCTGTCCTGCCCAGGACACTAATAATTTACCGAATGCCATCCGCCCGTTTCCCAAGGGTGCAGTGCGCGACGTCATGACGTCACATCACTGCCGCGCGCGTGCCCGCCCCCGACGGACTTTATATAAGCCAGCCTCAGCTTATCTCTCACCGTCACAAGAGAGAAGAATGCAGAGGCTGAGCTAAAGGAGAGAGAAAGTGAGCACCCAGCACGGCACCCGGAGCAGGAGCGTTGGAAGACAGGTGAGGTAAGCATTTATTTTATAATTAATTATGCCAGCAGCCATATCATTTATAATAAGCAAAGAATATATATTTTTTACTTAGCAATATGGATCTGTACTTGGCAGCATTGCATATGTAGTTGGCAGCATGGATATGGGGGTGTATAGAATAGATGGGATGGATAAAATGCATAGTAATGGGGGTGTATAGAAAGGGCGTATAAAATGCATAGTAATGGGGGTGTATAGAACGGGGCTATAAAATGCATGGCGTTTATTATACATACACACATGTGGCAATGAATGGGGATATATGTATGGAGAATGTGGAGTGTTACTATAGAACAAAGCACTATCATGAGATAGTGTGCCCTTTAGGACATGTGCTGTCTGTTTTTGTTTTTCAGATTATATTTTGTCATTTTTCATTGTTACCAGCTAATGTATTTTTATAGGAAACATCTGCCTTTTGTGGGTTTTTTTTTTTTGTTACATTAAAACTAGTTGTGTCTTTTGTGTTGTCTACACAATATATATATAAGAGATATAGGTAAGTAAACGATCAAAAAAAAAATCTCTGTGCCACATAAATCCAGTACATACTAGCTGATACTAGCTGACATTCTCTAGTATGTAACAGGAAAGAGCTAGAATCTGATTGGTTGCTATGAGCAACATCTGTACTTTTCCTTTTCCGCAGTTTAGTAAATATGCCCTAGAAGCTGTTCTCCTGCAGTTATTACAGAGCTTGTTGAGGAAGTGGACATTTTACTACTTCATGTTAAGGTCTCACATTTTATTTTACATCAAGTCAATTTATAGCTTTGACTTTTAAATGCAGTTAAGCCAAGAAAATGAGCACATGCCGAATCTGATTTCTGCAGTCTTGTACTTCTCTCCATAGTTTACTATGTAAATCAGGCTGCTGTGGGTAATGTTTGTTTGCTTTGAGATATATAGGTAAGTAAATCAGTTTTTTTTAAACTATCAAAAAAATAATCTCTGTGTCACATAAATCCAGTACATGATTAGAACATACAGTATAAGTATTCCCAGTGCAAAGTGTAAGATCCATCTCAGACAGTAACAGAATCATCCTATAAGCTATACAATTAGTCTGTTACTAAAATGGATCTTACACCTTATAATACAGAATCTGTTATTTTTTAAACTACCCAAAAAAAATCTCTGTGCCACATAAATCCAGTGTATGATTGACATGGTGAAAGGCTTGATATATATATATATAATATGTATATGTATATATTTTTTGCCCAAAATATATTCCAGGGGGGAAGGTCCTGCCTATTTTGTCAGTCCCGGGCCCCACAATTTCTGATGGCGGCCCTGAAGCTAGGTAACAAAATGTTACGTAGATAGCGTAAAAGAGTTACAACACATGCGTAGTAGCTCAAAACGTAAAAGTACGCTCGTAACATTAAAAATTCGGGACTGAGAATCCGGTCCAGAGACAGTTGTGTGACAGCAACTAAGTTACACTTTTTGTGAAAAGAAAAATGCTGCTTTCAAATTGTGAAGAATTTTTTTTTTTTTACAGTTGTAAGTCTAAGCTCTAGGAAGTACCTTATATAGCTTAAAGATCGTATACGTCCGTATCTTCACGCTTTTTACTACTGTGCATGCGCAGTAAATTTTTTACGTAATCTACGTATCTTTTCCTTGCGTAGAATGCGTGTATGCAGTCTTAAAGACCCAAAAGGCAGCTACAGCCGGAACTTAGCCTTGGAGTGAGGCTGAACGATGTCGATGAAAGTCTCTCTGGGACCTCGTCAGAGAGGTAAGTGTTTGTAAATATGTAAATTTGGTCCACGATATTGCCAGGCTCGCTGCGAGGAGCTGGCACTCGCTGAACTAATCTTTGTAAATGGAGCCCTGAGTCCCACCTCAGTTTGACTTGGAAAGCCAAGATTCAGATCTGTTTGATATCACACAATTGGTACTGCTCATCTCTATTCTAAAGAATGCCAACATCAGTAAATATTTGTATGATTTTATTTAACAAATATAGAAGTTGTAGTGTCAAAAATGACAAAGGTTATCTAGTATTACATTCAAATTTAGAACATTAAAGTAATATTTCTGAGTAGACAATTTCTAATTTAAAATGTTCATACTTTATTCCAAATACAGAGGAGTTTTACTGCTTTAGGACTGAAAGCAAAGATGAGAGTTGTGTCTGTCATATTTTCATATTTTCATATTGGAAACATACAAAATCTAACGACTTTTCATTTTATTTTATTTTTTTATTGTGTATTCATACCTTATCATTTTATGATTTGCGTATAATGACATAGGGCCAAATCCAAAGATGCACTTAGCCACTATTTTCACACATTCAGATTGCGCATGCACACGCTTCCATGCTACACAGTCAGAACACATTGAATATCCAGACTTTACAGGAATGATGCTTCCGACACTTTCCGACATAGGGGCCAGGATGCAGTAGTAGTAAGTAGTCAAGTAAGTGTGCCTGGGTATAACTTTGTACGGTATAGCCATGCTCTCTATCTGAGTACCAACTTAGGCTTCCACACTGACGCTCTCTTTCATTTGCAGGAGTTGAAAATCTTAAGGTAGGACCTGCCTACAGGAAGTCCATTGGTGCAGTGGTTGGCACAAATGTGTGGCTATGACAGTCCTGCAATAGCGTATCTCTAACCATATGCTGATCCAATTGCTTTAGAATCAGATCATATCAGTTCTCTATGGTGTTCTTTAAACAATCAAAAAAACAAACACAAAAAATGGCAAAACTTTTTTTTTTTTTTCTTTATTTTTAATAATATGTTTCTCTAAATTAAATACAAAAAGGCCCATCTACAACTGGTAACATAATATACTCACATTCTCCCGTGTTGGTATTTGCTAATGTTGACTGTAACATAATACCTGGAAATAGAAATATGACTATGAAATTTGAGTCAAATAACTAACATTTCCAGTAAAAGTTAACACGAGCACTCTTCAATATTTTGCAAAGAGCAGTTCTGGCTTGACACTTGGCATATTCAGAGGTCCAAAAAGGGCTGAGTAGCTATAAAACCCTCCTTTTACCACTTTTAGAGAATCCAGCCTTCCAGAATGAAAAGGTTGCCTACCCCTTTACCAGCTGATACACAATAGGTATTCATAACATTGGAGCCCTAACTAACTCCCACAGGCACAAAGGGCCTGATCCAGAGCTACGATGTTACACTGAGCGCTGTAGCGCTCAGCGTAACATCGGTGCTCTGG
>WWET01003035.1:136644-157299 GCA_011038615.1 Limnodynastes dumerilii
TATATCATATTTCACATGTTATTGTCTATAAGGGTGCACACATTATATTTCTCAGTTTAATGTTGCATTGCTGTATATTATAAAAAAAATATCACACAGCCATTAATATCCTAAATGTATACAATATTATTGTACATCCCTCATTTCCCAATAATGTCAGTAAAATGTATGTATTTCCTCTTAAAGGAAAAAAAAAGGCATAAAAAAAATGTACCCAGAAATGTAGTCACTGTATGTTACCATACATGAACACATTTATTATAATAACATAAATAATATTAACAAACGTGCCCTGTGATACTATATCCAATACATTTTTCTCATATCTCTAATCATGCCACTGCATCACCTGTATCCAGAAGTATCACATACTGCATAATTATGCTAGTTATGCAATTTACAATGTTTTAATTAATAAAGTCATGTGCGATACGAGTATATGCTCATTAATATGTGCCACACTTATCTTATAGCAAGTATTGTATGAGTGGTATTTTATTAATGTAAATCAAAATGCCATCCTGCAATAAATTTCGCAAACAAATGGACAAGCAGATCAGTCATAAATTTGCATTTGTTTGAATACAAATCATATGTGATTTATTATACCCAGCATTAAGCAGAACAAATGTCACACATTTCTACAATATACAGCGTGGACGCTAATTTAATTCACTTAGAATGCAGAAAGGTGATTGGTGGAGTTCAAACTTAAAACTTATTCTTCAGGGCAAAATGAGGGAATATGGATTTTATAAGAGACATTAGAGTTTATATCTAATGAGTAACAACAAAAATACATTCTGTGTCCTGTAATATTATATAATACAATATAATTCTGGTAGTATCCAACAATAAATACTTTATATGTGTTGAGTAATAACATAATCCACTTGATCTTATACTATCTTGTTTATTATACCACATAATTATCAAATAAATATGCAATGCCAAAAGGAATTCACTAAGTAAAAATGTTTTATTCCGTTTCTGTGGCCCCAAATATGACTATAAAGCCATAAACCTGTATCTTTCTTACACATGCCTTGCACCACACACCTATTGCATAAAAGTTGTGTTTTAGTTTCAGTCCTTGCACTCACCTGTTTTACTTACTGTAGTTGTAACTTTCTGTAAAGCCTATATAAGATTCTGCTGTGCTCTGAACGGTCTCCTCTCTTATGTGTATAATGTGCTCTGTAAATGTGCTACTTATATGAATGTCACGACTACAGTGAGGAGGGATGGAAGGGAGGAGGCTGTGATAGGGTGGGGATGAGGAAGGTGAAAATCATCCCCCATATCATTTATAAAACTTCAGTCCAAAGTATGTTTTTGGTATAAAGTAACTAAATAGCATAGGGAGCCCTGTATTTAAATGTATGGTACACAGCAGTGTATGTCTAGTCAAATGTTTATATATTCATGCTACATTCTTGACAAAATGAAAGTGCATGTGAATATACAGAAACTGTAAAAATAAGTATCTATGGAATCTTACAGAAGCCTGAAAGGAGTATAAAACAATTCAACAGTAATTGATGTGTTGATATTCTTGCACACTGTTCTGCTCTCATTTAATATGCTACTGTGCATGTTTAAGAAATACATGTTTTTGATGCATACATTTAAAGAGTTTCAAAAATATACTGACCAAAATGAATGATTTAATAAGTGGGACAAGAGAGCTTATGTTTACTATGTAACATTCTGCGTGCCATAATATTACAGTTCTAGTAGAGATAAACACTTTTTATGTGTTCAGCAATAACATAATCTACAGGATGCTATACTATGATAGCTCACAAAATGGGATAATGTGTTAAAAATATGTACAAGTAAAAAAGAAAATTTAAGACCTTTGTTAAAGTTAGGATTAAATTAAACTATAAAGTGTAATTTTACATTTAAAATGTGTGTCCAGATTTTGAGTTGTTAAATTAGTGTGTCTTAGCGCAACTCTGAATCATAGAGTTTATAACCCCCTCCCAAAAACTTATATTTGAACATAATGGACCGTATTCAGAGATCCGTGTACAGATCGGGCCGCAAATATACGCACGGCCGGTGCATGCCAAACCCCCTTACAGCCATGACATTTCCCTCTCTCGGCCATGCTCTTGGAGACTTACGCTTCCATAGACCACCTGTAAGTTTCCGTGTGCAGTCCCGTGCGTATATGTCCTCCGTCCGTGCGTATCTTGATAATCGCGCCCACTTTCCTTCAGTTAAATGCCTCCCCCCGCCCATTTTTATTTAAATTCTCCCATGCGTCTTTTTACGTCGCGGATCCGGACGTATGTATCCACGTGCGATTCATAAGTCCGTCCGTGAGGCACGTCCGCGCATATAGTGAACTACGTAAATAAAGTTACTACACATGTGCAGTTTAAATGTACCTAAAAATACACACAGAACAGGCCGTGAAAAAGGCCCAATATCTACATGCAAAAGCAGATATAATGTTACACTTAAGTCAACAAATAAAGTAATGATAATTACACTAACTACATTGCAAAAAATAATTTACAGATACAAATTTACAAATGTTAACCATATTAGCTAATTCCCAGTACATAAGTGTAGTAAATACTGAATATATAGTTGCTTCCTTGAAAAAGGCTTGACAAACTTTATGGAATATAATGGTGATATTTCCCCATATGCATGTTGTTATCCCATTTGCAGTATAACATAATTCCAAACAAGTAAACAAATAATGGAACTGCTTTGACAATTCAAATTTTGAATTTTAGGTAACATTCACGTTTGTCATAGTGACAGAATAAGACCTTTAAACTTATAGCAACACAAAAAAAAACTCCTATTTAAACTATCAGAAGACAATTATTTGAAATACTTCATACTATAAGTTTTATTGTTTTAATTTTACCTCTTTGCACTAATTTATACCGCTATTTCACCAAAAACCCGAGTACAACACAAGATAATAAACACGGTTTCATCCTGTGTTGCATCTCTTTACACTGCACCTTGGTCCCCAGTAAACCTGGATTATTCCCTTTCACACTGAACTATGTCTGCCCTGCATTATTAAGTAAAGTCATTAAATGGGGACAGCAAAGGCTCATTTTGATGACAGAGGACCGAATTCACACTTAAGTAAGTGCAGAAACTCTGTGCATATTTTTTTTTAAGATCAGTTAAACTGCACATGTTTAGAACCCAAATATAAGCACATAAATCATGGCCGACCAATCACAAACACGGATGTCTAACTTAGGACTGATGCACTCATCGACACGGAATGAGTCCTGCATGCATGGCTAGAGGGACAAGACTCTTAATGCAAATGAGCAGCACTTGGGTTACTAATGTAAAGTATGGGCGTTCCGGACAAGTAGGGGTGCCTTGCATAAACTAACATACGCATGGGAAAATTACTAGCCCTCGACCACTTGTAAGTTGATGAACCATATTGTTTAGTGTGAGGCCATGTGTCAACACTTACTTAATTGAGGCCACACCTGCTGTGTGCTTTTAATCAATAGATGTTTTTTCTTAAATGAAACAAATAAAGCCTTGCTGATTTCATGGATTTCATGGAAACCACGGCCTCAAGTCCTGCCCCTCTGACGCAATTTGCACCATCAAGCCCTGTCCCGATCCCTATTACAGCTAAAAACGTGTAAGTATTAGTCAGGGGGTGGGGCTTAGTTATGCGATTTGCATAAATCGCATCATTAAGCCCCCCCCCCCCTTATGCAGCTAAAGTTTCCCTCTGAGATCTCCTGGGGGGAAGCTGTTAAAAGTAGACAACCCTGTATTATAGATTAGTCCTATAAAGTGGACAGTGACTGCATTGATATAAGTAGCTACTGCATAAGTAGCTACTGCATAATTGTGAATTCCTTGTTTTATAGATGCAAATGACAACTTAATGAAGCTGCTTACTGTCTGCAATCTGCCTCATTGTTGTGAAGGGTGGAATTTTAGGTTGAGAGGGCTTAAAATTGATGCCAGTACTTACCAATTAGGAAAGCTTTGTCCACAATTAGCACCATGTGACAAACAAAAGAATGTGTCAGAGAATTACATCATGGACAAGCTTTCTATTCTACTGTGGAAGGTTTTCACCTAATTTGACTAAGCAAAAACAAGTGACAAAATACTGAAAAAAATGTGGATATCGGCAATGATGAGACACATCCCAATTACTGCCCATAGAAAACCCAGGAGACTACTACAACCAAAAGGCTGGCATTCTATTATTCCACAGCTTGTAGTTAACCATAGTTTCTGGTAAGCAGACTGTGTTCATTTTGTTTTGGTTAAAAAAAAAGCTACACGTTATTTATGTTGTCTACTGACAAGGCTGCTAAACTACATTGCGTTTACAGACAGGGACCGGAAACAATTGTTCCGTCTCTGCAGGATTGCAGTATGCAATGATCTGGATAAGGAATCCCCAGCGGCAACTTTTATTTCCCCAACCTTTCATTATCCTAACCCTCCCTTCCCTGCAGCTTAACCCTAAGACTCCCTTCCCTGCAGCCAAACCCTAAGTCTCCCCTTCTACCCTGCAGCCTAACAATAAGACTCCACTAACCTGTCTGGTCAGGTCTTGCGTCGAGTACCGGCTTGCGTGTTGGAAAGCTATAATTACTCTATTTTGGATGCTTTAAGTTAGGACCACCATGAGCAGGAAGGCCTTGATATATTTGCAAATATGTGTAACAGGAGTTTCTGCGTTTTATTTTACAGATAGAATGGTACAGTCTGTAACTGGTTAAAGGCAGTGTTGCTGGGGCATTTCCTTTTCTTTGTTTCTATTGCTAACAGATTACCCCCCGGCCTTTCATGCTCCTGTTTGCATTTACCTATAAATTGATCTGAGCAACTCCCATTTTATGTAACTGTTGGCTTTCTCTTCAAATGTTAGTTTCACAGCGGCGGACATCACCGATGTATACTAACTAAAACCTTCTCTTTTCAGTTTCACAGATGTTTACATTGGCTGGCCTGGTTGAGCACATGATGCCAGAGTTCTTTCCATTTCTGACCTGTACCAAATTGCAGAGGAGCAACACGAATACTGACTGTTCCCCAAAGGTAAGATTTTTTTTGTTTGTTTTAAAAGGTCTGATATTTAAAGTTCTGGATGTTTCAAGTTATATTTAATCAACAGTGCTGGTCATGAACGTTTCTACTATTTTATTTCATTTAGTATTTTCAATCCTACCAGTTGTAGAATTTAACAGCACGGATGGTGTCATAATTAGCATTACTGTCTTTACTGTGTTAAGTTTATTTAGTCTCCTCGTGCTACAGATGCTACGGCTAATATATTTGTGCACACAGATGATGCAGTGTTTTCCGGTGCATATTTTGGCCACACACATATTACGTATTTGTATCTTCTCTACCGTTTTATTAAAACTGCTATATTGCTACATTCCAGTCTATATTATTATCATTGCTGTGTATTCATTAAGGCAATGATTAATAAAGGGATACACCCAGCATAATCCACTTTTGTCTGACCAGATTCACTTCACCCATCACTTAGCTCTGCCAGGATAGTGGTTGAAAATGCATTTGAATGACTAAAAAAATGCTGGCATTGTTTGTTAAAGAGGAATGAAATCAACCTAATGCCAGATGTAGCTGCTGCTGCTTGTTGTATTTTACATAATATATGTGAAACACAAAAAGAGCAGTTTCTTCTAGTGTGGAATATAGAGGAGCCAGTACTGCCTGACAGTCAAGTAGCGCAGTCACCTATGAGGGTAAACAACCTAACAGTGTTGAACTTATCCAGAACAATTGTTGCCAACATAATAACATAGACGGCATCGAGACTGATTGCATTAAATACAAAGACCTGGATTCACAATTAATATCTCTAGCAGACATCCGCATGCTCTTTACGGAAGTCTGATGGGACATAGTACTGTGCATGCACTACCATTATCCCCATAATAATGCGCAGCATTGGCTACGCATGGAGAGTGGGTATAAACATTTAAGAGCTTGGCTAAGCCCTTACACACAATTCAGTATTCCGCCGGAAACCCTTAAATTAGGGTCCTGCTGGCGGATCCACAATTCGCAGGTAGGAGTGCACGGTGGTGCACTACGCTCCTATAAGTGAGGCTGTGAATAACCAATTCCCACCTAATTGTGAATCTGGTTACAATCTCCAGCCAGAATACTTAGCAATTTAGATTTTTTTTTAAAACCGTTCGGCATACTTCACCCATTCACCTTCACAATTGACAATATCCCTGCGCTCTGGAGCGCTCTGGAGCAGGGTTTCATCCAGGATGTCTCTGTACATTGCTGCATTCATCTTTCCCTCTATCCTGAAATGCCTCCCAGTTCCTGCCGCTGAAAAACATTCCCACAGCATGATGCTGTCACCACCATGCTTCACTGTAGGGATGTTATTGGCCTTGTGATGAGTGGTGCCTGGTTTCCTCCAAACATAACACCTTGCTTTCATGCCAATGATTTCATTCTTTGTCTCATCAGACCAGAGAATTTTGTTCCATTATCCTCCGATCGCTCAGTTTAGACGGCCAGCCAGCTCTAAGAAGTGTCCTGGTGGTTCCGAACTTCTTCCATTTACGGATGATGGTGGCCACTATGCTCATTGGGACCTTCAAAGCAGCAGATATTTTTCTGTACCCTTCCCCAGATTTGTGCCTCAAGATAATCTTGTCTCGGAGGTCTACAGACAATTTCTATGACTTCATGCTTGGTTTCTGTTCTGAAATGCACTGTCAAGTGTGGGACCTTATATAGACAGGTGTGTGCTTTTCCAAATCATGTCTAATCAACAGAATATCCTACAGTTGGACTCCAATTAAGCTGTAGAAACATCTCAAGGATGATCAGTGGGAACAGGATGCACCTGAGCTCAATTTTGAGCTTCATGGCAAAGGGTGTGAATACTTGTGTACATGTAATTTCTTCATTTTTAATTTTTAATAAATGAAAAACTTTTTTCACGTGTCAATTTGGGGTATTGTGTGTAGAATTTTGAGAGAAAAATGAATTTATTCCATTTTAGAATAAGGCTGTAACATAACAAAATGTGGAAAAAGTGAATAGGAACATGGAGGGTCTGATTGGGATCTGACATTTAAAATCAAGGTGGGTTGGTTGTTTGAACTGGGGTCTAATATTAATAAGAAAATGGATGGGAAAGTCTGATCTGTGGTTTAATTTTTAAAAAGAGGAGTCAGATCTGGGGTCTAATTTTATGGAGGTATGGATTGGTCTGATCTGGGATCTGGCTATAAATAAGAGGGTGATATTTAAAAAAAAATTGGTCATTTTATTTTAAACCCGTTTCTTTATTTAGATTTATTTGTCTTTTATGTGGTTTTAGTACTTATAGACATTGGGGCAGATCCTGAACTACGCATTTCCGCGAATTTACGTGTGGCGGACACGTAAATTCGCAGATTTGTACGCACTGCGCATGCGCACCGCAGAAAATACGCACATTCACGTAGCGTATTTTCAAACGTATGGAGATTTCACGTATTGCTAACGTAAATACTTACGTGTGGGCGTGCCAAATTTACGTTAGTCAACAATACGTGTGTTTTACGTGAAGTAGGCGGGGGGTGGTATTTAAAGTGTACAGTATGGGCGTGCTAAGCTGCGTACGTTCGCGTAGTCTGTACGCCCGTTAGCGGACGTATTCTGTTACGTTAGGAAAAGTTAAGGTAGGGTTTGGGTCGCGTAATTTGAGAAAATACGTCCGTGCAAGGGGTGTGCCGTGGAGAGTGTATTGACCTTACGTGTACGAAAATACGCACCGCTAAAATACGTACGCACACACGTAGTTCAGGATCTACCCCAATGTTCCAAACAATAATATTCCCAAATTTGGTGTGATTTTTGTCAAGACAGCAATGATTTTCAGAGAGACCCAGAGGCAGAAAAGACCTGATTGTTCAGTCCCGAAAGTATCTGTTAGTTCCTACGGATTAATGCTACAACAAAGAAAGAGAGACCAGAGGCGCCTATGGTGCAAAAATGTCAAAATAGAAATACACCAGTGCTATTTTTCCATAAATTGTGAACCACCACCTAAGGTGTATTCACACAGGTGAAGATGTATTACTACTGGATGCTGGAGCAATAACGGCTCTAAAAATGGGTTTCTTTTACACTCAGTATTTATTCTTTCTATACATCATGGATGGCTCCATATAAGAGTTCAGTAAAATAATAACATTTATTAATTTACATTAAACTGCATACAATTAATAGATACAAATCAAGCTGATAACAATGGTCAGAACCACACCTCATCAATACACGGCATTCAGTATTTATATTTTATAAAACACTTGTTTGTATAGCCTGACGGCTTGTTTCAGAATGTTGTTTTCTGCTACAATGTTTTCTATCTTATTTTGGATGCACTTTGTGGTTTACACATTTTAGCTTGGCAGCAATATCATAGTCCACTTTGCACATGTTGTGGA
This sequence comes from Limnodynastes dumerilii, assembly GCA_011038615.1. Taxonomy (NCBI): domain Eukaryota; kingdom Metazoa; phylum Chordata; class Amphibia; order Anura; family Limnodynastidae; genus Limnodynastes; species Limnodynastes dumerilii. Next base: position 145,113 of record WWET01003035.1, read on the forward strand.
GCATATTTCTTCAATCAGGAAACCCCTTCATAAAATAGTGTACCCAGGTTTGTAGGTGACAAAAAGGTGGAATATGCAAACATGAAAATGTAATCTCCCAGCAGCTTTCATTAAATAAACTATTACTTCCAAATACATTGCTTTGTTTAGCCTAATTTATGGTTTAAGTGATGAGCGTAAAGGCATGCATTATTATTAATTATAAATAATATATAGAATTTGAAGGCAGGTTTTGTTTTTCTAGTTTGAAGGATATTACTCATTAGGAGACTTATGTGCCCTCTCCACTTCAAGTTTTATTTAATAGTATTTCTCCATGAAATTAAATCTTTATGCTCTTCAAAGGGATACATTTTCCACCTTGAAAATTCCATTTTAGAAATACAGACAGCTGAAAGCTTATCTTTGTCTGTCTCTATTTTAAAAATGGTACTTATTACAAACTTTAACTAATGAATGGGTAAGTATGGCAAATTTATTCTTAGGCATACTTAGCCATTCATTAAATCGGAAACCGTCGCCGCAAACCTGTCGCAACACCAAAGACCCGCTGGAGCACCGCTGCAGACCCACCAGACAGGTGAGTATTACAAGGAACTAAGGGGCATTTTAAGACGTGACGGGGCCCTTGTGCAGCATTTGTACATGGGGCCCTCCATCCCTTAAGAACTACAACCGTCACCCCTGTGCAGAACATTCCCCTCCTAGGCATGCTCTGCAGCACCCCTGAGCCACCTCCTTCTTTGCGGCAATCCCTCAAACCCCCCCCATGGCACCCCTCCACTGCCCACAATAAATGACCAAAAAAAATGATAGACAGGACATAGATTTTGGTGTGTAGAGAGTGTGTGCCACGGGGCCCCTGTTCTGCATACCCTGTACCCATTGACAGAAATCGCAACCAATCAGAGCAAGACTCCAGAGGGCTGGAGGGTCTCCTTCAGAGATTATCGCTCCCAACCTATGCTGTGTGTGGCGATGATTTTGGGACCTTTCCCTAGGGGAAAATCGTCCCAAATATCGGCCACCACATGCTGGGAGCAATAATCGCTCTAGTGTGTGGTCAGCTTAACTTAGGTGATAAACAATAAACTGCTTCAACTTTCATTTCAACCCAATTTCTATCTGCACTTGACTCATTCACCTAAACCACGATGCTTTGACTACAGATGTGTTAAACCTATAGTAGGGCAAGACTAAGTGTCAACAATATTTATTTGGTCATGTCTTTATGTAGATACAATGCCAAATATTTTTGTAAATATAATTCAAAAAGATTTACATTTTTGCCCTCAACACCTACTTGTGAAAGTCTACCTACAAAAGCTCAAAGTATTTGTTATAGTTTGATAATTATTTTGGTTTTAAGAAAATTTTGAACCTATCAATGGTCTAAGATAAAAAGCACGTGAAGCATATTTTATTTGTGTGTGATCTCATAATAAAGTTTATTATTAGACCCCAGCTGGTTATTTTTCCTTCTTTCAATGTCATTAGTGATCTCCTCCCTTTAAAAATGAATCTTTAATTAATCTTTCACGTTAATGATTTGATTGAAAATATAGGATCCTATTTCAGAGTTTATTTCCAGGAATTAATTTCTAGATTTCACTGCAAAAACCTGCAAACAAACGTGAAATCTTTAACTTAGGATACATGTACACTTTAACTGCGGGTTTGGAAAAGTGGAGATGTTGCCCATAGCAACCAATCTTATTCTAGCTCTCACTTTCCTATTACATACTAGAGATAATCAGCTAGAATCTGATTGGTTGCTATGGGCAACATCTCCACTTTTCTAAACCCACAGCATAGTAAATCTGGCCCTAGGTGTCTTCAAAACTTGTAATACCTTGACTGGCAAGAATTCAGCAGATACAGATACACTGAAATGTTAGAACTCCTTTCTACTAACAATTTCAACCTTAACTACTACCTTTTTTTAGCGTCTTCATTAAATTGGTCTAAAAGGAAAGCTGAGTTACCTTATTTACAGACACACATTTGTGTTCCACATTTCTACATTTAAAATTGAAGTCAACAATAATTTTACATATGATTTCCTAAGCATTTAAGTTAAAGCGCATCCTTGAGGCTCAAGATGCCTTTGTAGACAGGAAAACATAATTCCATTCCTTTTGCTGTATACGCTGGAAGGTATATATTACAAGTGGTAGCAATCCACAAAAACATTTGCACATGCATTTATACGGTATTTCAATCACACATCCTTTTGCTAAAGGACACGTCAATTAGAATTATGTAAAAGGCCCTATACCATACAATCTGAGTCTTTCACTCTTGTTGAATATGCCTTGTTTTTAACCTTGGCTTAGTTCCCAAATATGAAATGCATTAGCTCTATAAAATGAAATACAAGGTAACAATTACTTGCTAAATGTTTCATAAGACTCTTGACAGAGTTTTATTCTTCCCTTTTTTATTATTCCCTTGAAATTGTCTTCTCCTGTCTTCTCCTTTCTAACCACACTTACCTAGCAACCACCCTCTCTAGCCACTCCCTCTCCTTTGCCCTTTGGGCTCCCCTTCACTTATTTATATAGAATTATCATTATTTAACACATATGTAAGTAATTCAAACATATAGAAATCTTGTACTGTTTAAAGTCCTGTTTACAAAGCAACTTTAGTTGGATGTTAATTCATTTTATTGTATTTGTAAAATTTCTTTGATGTATCTTCTTAAAACGTTCTTACCTTAACTAAGGGGGAGCAATCATTATTGAAAGCTCTTCCTGGTATCAATGCACAATTTATGATAAATGTAATTGCTTGTACACAGTATCTATCTAATATAAAATAACAACTTTCCAACCTTCATCATTTGGCACAGATAATCTATTTTTTTTTTATTTTTTATTAATTTCTTTTAATAATTGTCTACCCACTGTCAAGAGTCTTCTACCCTCCCAACCTTTCCATCACTATTGATAACTCCGTAATCTCCTCTGTTCCTCAAGTTCATTGCCTGGTTGTCGTCCTGGACTCCTCCCTATCCATCAGCCCTCACATCTGATTTCTCTCTCATTCCGGAAGCTTCCACCTCCACAATCTAACCTGAATCATACCCTTCCTCTCCGCTGACGCCACCAGAAATTTCAGCCGTTCACTCATCATCTCCATTGACCATTAAAAATCTTCCCCCACATCCCTTTCAACAGGGCCGTCAGAATGGGCTCTGCAAGGGTATGCGGGGGCAGGCAGGTGCCGAAGTGCAGCTCTTCACCCTCACCTTCTACCTTTATTCCCTCATCTCTATTAACTTTAATTGGTCAGCCAACAACCACTGCCTCACCTCCCATCTGTGCATTACAAGACTTCTCCATCCCTCACCTGCCCTGCTCTCCACTTATCCCTGCCCTCCCTCACTCCATTTCTTACTTTCCCTTCCTCCCATCCCCCCACCTGTTTCCTGTTAGCAGAGCCAGCTATCTTATTGTCTACCACCTCCTTTAGCCACCCTTCTGTTTCGATACTTAAATTGTTTCGTACTTTTGTCGTGTGTCATCACATGTACCATCCTGTATTCCGTATTTCTGTTTATAAAAAAAAATGTAATGTTTTTGTTTGTTATATGCAAGGTTGACGACTCTCCCGGAATGTCCAGGATACTCCCGAAATTCGGACAGTTCTCCCAGTATCCCAGGAGAGCCGGCAAATCTCCCGCAAGTGACTTCCATGAAACCATAGGCCTCAAGTCCTGCCCCCCTGTCTAGCAACACTAGTATACTAGTGTTGCTAGGGACAGGAAGGGACTTGATGACATAATTTGCGCCATCGAGCCCCGTCCCAATCCCTATTTCAACTAAAAATGGGTAAGTAATAAGTAAGTAATGGCTTAATGACGCAATTTGCATTAATTACGTCATTAAGCCTCGCCCTCTGCATGCATCGCTAGCTTCCCTCCGGGATCTCCCGAAGCTGGCAAAAGTCGGCAACCCTGGTTATATGCTACCTGAATCGCACTGTAGACTCTTTGTGGCTCCATATCAATAAACAAATGACAGTTTTATCACTCCATACAAACATTATATAACACTATGTGTCAGTACATACATAAAAAGGAGGTTTAGCTCACAATATAGCTTTACTGGTGTTACGCGCTGTCATATTCCAGTGACAGCGCGTACATCGGCGGGTCCCGGCAGCGCTTCCGTCGCTCCCAGCACCTGCGTCCTGGCGTTGCTTAGCAGCCAGGACGCTTTCCTCCTTGCTTTTGGTGCGCTACAGCTGGCTAACCATTGGCCAGCTGTCTCTATATAATACCTGCCCCTTTGCTGCAGCCCTGCCGGTTATAGTTTCTGTTAAGTTACTGTGCCTGCTGTTTCTCTCTCTCTATTTGCCTAGTGCTTGCTCTCTTTGTTCTCGAGTGTCCCAGCCTGTTCCTGCCTAGTACCTTGCCTGTTTAATCAAGTGTTTCATATCCCTCTCTCCCACCTTAGTGTTTTATACCTGTGTACTTACCTCGCCTCTCCTGTATATCTGTATATGTTAATCCCTTTGGGGGTTTCCGCTGGTGTGTGTGTGTGTGAGTGACTGCCCCAGTTTGTTTAGTCAGTCTTGTTTGTCCTGTCAACCTCTCTTTTGTCCTCTGTCATAGTTTACTGTTTATTGTTGTTTGTTACATGTCATTTCCTACTGACCTGTCTCCTCCCGCTTTCTCCTCTTACTAACGCCTGATCTGATTTATCCATCCGTTCTTCCTATTCCCCTCCCGGTTATTCTCTTAGGTGTGTATCCTGACAAGGTCCCACCAGCTCCAGTCTATCCCCACCTTCAGGGGCCCTAGCGAACACTCAGACCGACATGAGGCTCTACTAACCGGTGAGTTACCCGCTCTCTCCTCTCTCTCTCTGATCACCCCGGTACTCTGCCAAGGTAAACCCGGGGTACCGTAACAATTCGGTTAAGCTCACCTGCCCAGCGTCAAGGCCCCTCCTGTAGGTGAGTCCCTTTCCCCCATCAGCTTGCTATGTGTATACTCAGGAGGTCTCTATTAAGACACTCCTGCCATTTGAAAAGTGTGCAACGGCCATATTGGGGAGGGGTCAGGCTCCCAAAGTAAAACTAGCAACAGTAACAAAAAAGCACAAGGCTGCAATTCTATTCAATATATGAAATGTGTGCAAGTATATATATATAAATGAAGAGGTGCAGTCAAGGACCAAAAGTGACCACTGTGTAACTAGAAGGAACAAAAGAGAGGTCCGGCGCACCAAACAAACATTATATAACACTATGTGTCAGCACATACATAAAAAGGAGGTTTAGTTCACAATATAGCTATATTGGGTTAAGCTCACCTGCCCAGCATCAAAACACCTCCTGTAGGTGAGTCTTATCAATAAACAGTAGTAATAATTATCATCATCATCAGAGCTGATCAACCTGTAGGACATATTTATATAAAGTCATCAACCCTTTTGGAAAAGTAATTAATTAAATATAATAATATACATAAAGTATAAGGTACCAGCAAGCCACAAATATAGGGCCTGATCCAAACTTAATAATGACAGCTAATTAACACATGCAAATCTGAGGGAACACACTATGCATGTGCGCAGCAGATGTTACACATTGTAACTCTAATCATACATATCATGGGCCGTGTTCAGAGATCCGTTTTTAAGGGAAGTTCCGTGCGTATATTTAGGATCGGATCAACTGCGCATGCGTAGTAACTTTATTTACGTAGTTCACCTTTGACTATACGCACGGACGTACATGTGAATCGCACTTGGGGACATATGCACGGAAATCAGACGTACGGAAACATTTACATAAAAGTGGGTGGGGAGAGGCATTTAAATGAACGTATGGAGGCTCAGTTATAAAAAATCGCACAGATGGAGCACATATACGCACGTAAGTATACACGTATAGAACAGAGTGGTCTATGGACTCGTAAGTCACTGACCACACGTCCGGGAGAGGGGAATGTCTGGGTTGTTGGTGGGTGTTTCCTTGCTCCGGCCATGCGTATAATTGCGCACCTTTAAAAACAGATCTCTGAATACAGCCTCTTGTTCGTAACTCCGTATGATAGGGCGTGACATCCCTCCGCAAGCTGATTATACACACTGTGGGAAGACCAAGCCATGTAAATTGTACATTATGGGCTGGGTTAGGCACTTACGTTCACCGAGGCAATACGTACGACCAGAGATAAACAAGGAAAAGTTAAGGTAGGTTTCTGAACACGTAAGTTAGCTAAGTTACGTGTGTGCAATGGGAGTACCCGGGGGAGTGCATTATACTTAGTAGTGCATAAGTCGGGTATGCTTGCATACGTAAAACGACCTTACGTCTGGATCTGGCCCATGGACACTAATATCACTGTAGGTGTAGCATGGAAAATGTGGAATGGGATCTGTCAACTAAAAAGACTGGATGATTAAATATATACATGGTTCATTAAAGTTCTCAGGTCTCTTATTACACACCAGGATGTTGAAACTACTGTCACTTTTCAGCCTTGTCTCACTCTAACTGCACACACATTGTCGATGCCAGGACTGCATGGTCACTGTGAATTCCTTTTAGGGGTATGTTGAGACCACTGGAAAATTGCTGACAGAAGGGCCGCCTTATTGGAAAACGTGTGGCTAAGTAGAGTGTCCATTAGTGTTGGGAAAAGCCAAAAATGGCTTGGAAGGTGAGTAGAGAGCATAGCATGAGAAATCACTTCTCACTGCGAAACTGCAGCACAAGAGCCACCTGATAAGCAAGAGCATTGTCATGATGGAAGAGCACAGGCACTTTTGCAGACATTTTAGCCACAATGCTGGAAGGAACTGCTTCTCCATAACTTCTTGGTAGGACACAGCTGTCCCCGTCATAACCTTGTCTACGCAGAGAGTGAAAATGACACTTTTGCTATCCCAAAACTTGGCCACCATCATTTTCTCACCGCAGTAACCAAAAACACGCTGCTCTTGGATCGTAAAGTTCACCATTTTTGGTGTCTAAAACACTCCTACCATCAAGTTGTGCCACATGCATTCTAGGAACTGGATGGTGCTGCCATCTGTCTCTCACAACCATAAAGAATCTTTTTAAAACTTATCCAAAGTCTTACCTTCTCCCATTCTTGAAAAAAAAAATAGGAGACCTTAGTACTTGAATGCACCTTGTGCAACAAAGAAGTGATTGCTGAATAATTTTAAAACCCTTCTCTTAAGCTATAGAATTTTGATTATTTACTATATAATACTATAAACTTCCCCTTATTTTGGTTGGGCTCTGTCTTTGCGTCAAGTGACCAGACTCTGTCAGTGATGGAATGACTGTTCACTAGTTTATTTTCTTCTATTTTGATTGTATACTATTTAATGAGATATTTTTTAACTGAATTTCCCTAATCAAGTTAAAATTCATATAAATCAAGTAAAAAAAGTCTTTGCAAGTTGCTACATGGTTAAACATGATTAAAAAAAGGATGACCAACACCCTTTGCTCTGTTGCATTTTGTTCTTTTCCTAGGTGGCTTACTAACTTTAATTTTTAATTTGATCATAAGGACAAAGTAACCTGTTATACCTACTACTGGGACTAAAGTCATGGTCAGCCTTAAAAAGGCAATGATTATTCCTACTTCTCTTATTAATGAAATATACCAGCACACAGATTAAACAATATCCATTATTTATCTGGACAAGAGACGGACAACCGCAGTTAGTGATTAATGATCACTAACACAAGAGTTTTATCTTTATGGAAACAAATTTGCTGGAAAATTTGAACTAGATTTTAATAATTTTTAAGAATGTTTGCTTTTGTTACCTTTATTAAAATACGACTTCCTTGACCTCCTGTCATAGTCAAGTCGTATTGTAGTCTAAATACTAATGCTTGGAATTTTTAACTAATGTAATCTGTCTGTATGTGTGAGTATTTGCATATACGGAAAATATGTCTGTTCTATTTCATTTAACAGGAAGTGTTGCAGATATTAGGAGTTGATGAAAGTATTGCACTCACCAAAATCCCAATGTGTCTAGAGAAAAGAATACAGTAAGTAATACATAAGAAGATCTGTCAAAAGCATTACACAATTCCCTAGAGTGACCAAAGGCCAATTTTTCCAATGTGTCTCAGTCACGGTACATGAAAGATGAAGACACTGAAAAATGATCAACTCTTGCTTTAGATTAGGCTTATTTTGATCATATATGATACATTTGTAATTACAGTGACAATCTAATTCTAACTACCGGATGCATGGGTTAAGGATCTGAAATTCAATATCCTCTTTTCTACAAATAGGAAGACAGAAATAAAAACATTGTCCCTTTGCTCCAGTGACCGTTAAATTACTTGTGCTGTAAAGCATAAATAATGGTAGCGGACACTGTACAGAGGACCTATCAATAATAGTTCTCAATTCAGGCAAATTTGGAAAGGAAAATCTTTGGAGGGTTATTTAAATTTATATTAATCATAGGAAACAAGCTCTGGATCTTGTGAGACATAATTACAGTGTAGCTCCAGAACTATGATTTGTGGGGAGAATTCTTTCTTTATGTCAATTACTTAAAGAAGGGTGAGCAGCAAATACAAATAACTCATGCTACTTTAACATTATATTGTGTTATGCATAGGATATATATATATATACACATCACTAATGGACTCGGCAGAGGATGACACACAGAGAGCTTGCACTCCACAGTTCAATTTCTCCATTACAGAAACCCTATCATTCTCAGATGTCGAGGCTGAAAGCATTAGATTCTCGGAATTATGGCATGAACATGGTGGTAAATCCACCAATCTGGAATTATACAGAGAACTAACAAAACTAAAAAAGAAAGAGACAGACTATTTGTTTCATGGTATCACTCTATCAGATTACCATAAAGAAAGAAAAATACCTTGTGGGTTCCGCATTCATAACATTCCCATTATCGGAAGACAGAACCCAGAGTTCTGCAGGAGATGGATATCCATACTAAACAAATGCAGCATGGACCTCATGCTTCTGGTCATCAGCGAAAGCAAAGATATCATGCAGAAAACCAAGATCAAAATCAATGAATTTGAGACACAACATCATATTACCTTAGCTTCTGATACAAGTACCGATTGGTACGCAAAACTACAAATGGAAATGGACAGATACAAAAGTGACTTGGTGGCGTTTAAACGTAATAAATTAACTACGGTTAACAGGGACTATGCTGATCTGTGTGTCTATGGATGGCTTAATAACACGGACAACCCAGCTCCTAAAAGGAGAAGCAGACCAAGGAGAGCTCCCCAGACGGATTTTGAACAATCCAGCACAGCCTCAGGCAGTGAAATTGAATCTTCCTCGGAACAAGTATCTTTCTCACAACAGTCTCAACAGAAGCCCCCTTTAGGGGTGAGCACCCGCGCCCAAAGAGGACGCGGGGACGCAAATATATACGAGGAGGGGACAGCAGAACAAGAGGAGCAAGAGGACGGCCCAGGATTCACAATTAGTATTTAACATATCCTCTAAGGAACTATCAGCATCTCATCTATCAGTTCTCAATAAAGGTCTGTCATATGTCCCTACCACTTATTGTGATCCAGTGGCTTGTAAAGTGGACGTGATGAGACTTAACCGTCAGCTACGTCTGAAGGAATTTTTTAACAATTCTAAAAGCACTTTAACCACAACACCGTTTAAGACACCATCCTCTTTTGATCCCCCTTCAATGAATGCCTCCATCAAATCCTTTACACGCATACTTAACGACAGTGAGAAAGCCTGTAGCAATGTCCAAGTGATCCCCAATCTATCTAAGGTGGAAAGAGCAGCACTCAAGGACCTATCTAATGATCCTACCATAATAATTAGACCAGCCGACAAAGGAGGAGGCATAGTCCTTCAAGATAGAGTGGACTACATTACAGAGATCAATCGGCAACTCTCAGATCCCTTGGTATACTCTCCTCTCAGCGGTAACCCCACTAAAACTTTCAAAACCGACTTGGACACTTTCCTTAAAGATGCATGCGAGGCTGGACACATCCCCAAGGAGACTATTCACTATCTAACCACTGAGCACCCCAAAGTACCCCTATTATATACAGTGCCAAAAGTGCACAAGTCCCTTGAGACACCCCCGGGCAGACCAATAATATCTGCCCAGGAATCCATCTATCACAAGGTATCAAAATACCTGGACTACTATCTCCAACCCATAGTGAAAGGATGTGAATCGTTTATTGGTGACACCACCGACCTCCTCAACCAGTTGAGGACACTCACGAATATCCCTGTGGGGACTACCCTCATCACAGCAGACGTGAGCAGCCTGTATAACTCCATCCCACATGAGGAGGGATTGCAGGCTGTTAAGCAAAAAAATTCAAGGTGATACATTGTACACTGGACCCCCTGCACACGTCTTCATATCCCTCTTGAAAAAAACTCTCAAACAAAACTATTTTTTCTTTAATGGAAAATATTATTTGCAGCTCACTGGCTGCGCCATGGGCTCGTCGCTAGCCCCGGCATTCGCCAACCTATATATGGACCACTTTGAGAATACCTTCCTATACAACAATGTAATATTCCAAAAGAACTGTATCTTTTACAGTCGATACATCGATGATCTCCTGTTCATCTGGAGATCTGATGGCAGTGATTTCATTGAACTTATGCACACCTTGAACTCCATGACTAATCCTATTAAATTCACATATGAGATGAACTCTGTGACCATCAACTATCTTGATGTCCAATTGACCATCCAAGATGGAGCTATCATGACAAACATCTACTCCAAACCTACCGACAGAAACAACATTTTACTGGCTAGCTCCTTTCACCCACCAGCACTCAAATCAGGACTTCCGTACTCTCAAATGTTGAGAGTACACCGTATAGTGTCAAACCCAGAACAATGGGAGACACAAATGAACAAAATGATGGGGAAGTTTCAACAACGTGGGTACAACCGACAGAGACTCCTGCGGACCAAAGAGACCATTGCCACCATCCCGAGGGAGGAAGTGTTGACATCCAGGAAACACAAGTCCATTCAGCAGAGACTACCCTTCGTTCAATTATACAACACTGGCAGTCACCAGCTACAGTCGGTTTGCAAGAAATGGTGGCCACTTGTCTCCCAAGATCCAGGTCTCTCAGATTTAAAGCATAGTACACTGATGCCCTGCTATCGCAGAGGCCAAAATCTCAAAAACCTACTAGTCAAATCAGATGTAACCATCAGATCCCCCTCCTCTCTCAAAAATGGGTGCTTTAAGTGCCTTAAATGTACAACCTGTAGATACATGCAAACGGGATCTTATTTCTGCCATCCACAAGCTGGCAATAAGATCCCCATTAAGCATCACTTAACCTGTCTGTCAACGTTTGTGGTGTACCTGATCCAGTGCCCCTGTGGCCTCTCGTATGTGGGTAAGACACGAAGATCCTTTCGTGAGAGGATGGCATTGCATCGCTCAAATATTCGCCAAGCATTGAACAACGGAACCAGCGAACAACCTGTAGCCAAACATTTCCTGCAAGCCAACCATAGTTTGGCAACACTCAAATATCGGATAATTGATACAATACCACCCTTACATCGTGGAGGCGACAGAGACAAGCTTCTTCTGCAACGGGAATCCAAATGGATCATCCGCTTGAACACAATGACGCCAAATGGACTGAACGTTCATCTAAATCTCAATTGCTTTATTTAAGCTCTATCTCTACCTGGCCCATCCATGTCCCGTGCTAGATTTCTCCTTTTTGCTTGTATTACCCGTTTAGCTGTTTACCCCTGTTTCTACTCTTTTTCTTTCTTTTTCTTTTTCTTTCTTTGCAATCAGAAGGCATGCCAGCTCTACCCTTAGTCTCTCACAGGCTTTTAATCACACCCTGATGCCTTAGATACTTGCATCTTTCAAGGTTTCAGGCACTCAAGGGGAAACACCAGTTTCACGTTGTTCTTTTTGAATCTCTTAGGATTCTTTCCTAATTTTTTTCCACTTCACTTATTTTCCTCTATCTTCACTCACCTCACGGTTTATCTATTTTCAACACGTTCGTAATTATTAAGATGACACGCTACTTCGAGAGCTGTCTGTGTATACACGCTCTAGCATGATATCCAATAATGTATGGGGCTTATTTAGCCATCATTCTAATAGCACAATCTTATTCTATTAGGTACTTGAATAG